>SNQJ01S0014403.1:66897-77182 GCA_010110895.2 Picea sitchensis | reverse complement strand
TTACATCCATAAATATGAAAAACATCTCTAAAAAAACAGCTTATTCACTCATGTCAAAAACATCTCTTAAGAAAAAAAAAACAGCTTATCCACTCATGTCCTTATACACAGACTTCAACAAAAAGTGAATGGTAAAAAGATCTTTATACATTTTATATAAATATATTTTCCAAGCTTTAGTGCAGAGTCAAAATATAAGAGACCACAAAATATATATCTAAAAGCCGACCTTAGCCGTCTCCATGGACCAGTACCTTCAAGAGAGTCGGTGGACAGGGGCATGCATTGAATGCTGGCTCTGATTCATAAACAAATTTTGACTTGTTGCAGCAAGAAAATGACACCTTGGTGTTTTTCCCATTCACATGAGCAAAGTTCTACAGTCCATTGTATCCGTCTTCTTCTGCAGTTATTGAAACATTGTTACTTCTTCTGCGCAGCAGCCTTCTTGACACTCCATTTTTCCAGAATGAAGAATCCGAGGAGGGATACAATGGCGAAAGAAGAGAAAACAACGCTGGCGATGTCGAGGGAAGCATGCCTCCCAGAGATGGGCTCGACCATGAACAGATTGCTGGTCTTGTTCTTGTTGGAGCTCTGGCCGTATGCCACTTCATTCCCCAGAGCGTTCAATGCGTATGCTCTCACGAAGTATATTCCTCTCGGCACGTCTCTCTCCACAGTCCATGTGGTGGTGTTTCTCTTGAAGTTTGAATTATAGGGTTGCTCAGTGATATCAAACTGGCACGTCTTGTCCTTCTTCAGATCGTCATAAGTCTTCCTCCAATGTCTGTCCACTTGACTCTCTGGAGCGAAACACAGCTTCACCTTCACAGTCTTGTACTCTGAATCCACCGATGATGATGATGATGATTTGTTTACCAACCATGACACCACCAGCTGGTCTCTCCCTGCCATGGCCGCTGCAATATTGTTTCAAAACCTTAGTTGAGAGCTAGTACAACTAAGTAACTAATAAAGTGGGTACAATAATCTGAATAAAGAACGAGGATTTCTTTGAATTCAATTGAATTCAGCATACTAATTTACAACATGCTTTGGATTAGGTTTCATAATTTACAACATGCTTTGGATTAGGTTTCATAATTTACAACATGCTTTGGATTTCTCCAGACGATTTCAAAAGATAATAATTTAAATGGAGTTAATGCCTCTTACCAATGGGTAGTGTTGTTAGGGTTGAATAGATGGTTGCTGTGACTCCCAGAGTGTTGGGTAAGGAAGAGAAGGGCACCCCTGCACTAGCCCATGCCACTGAACAGGAAATCACCACTATACGCCACAGTACAGATTCAACAGCAGATCTCATTTCTGCATAAAAGTAACCCATCAGTTTAAATCAAATCAGATGCTTTGTAATTTCTGAGTATATAACTGAAAACAAAAAAGAGAATTGGATGGTTGCTTACCTAACTGCAGGAGAAAATCCAGACAGAGAAGAAATTGCAGAAATCCCAACTTATCACTGCCTACAGAAAAACACAAACTGGTTAATGAATTTGGATATGCCGAAATGTAATGAAGGGTGGCCTTTATTAAGGGAGATGAAATTCTCAGATCCCATTTCATATTTCATTTCCGCCCCTTCGGACGGCCAATATTCTCTTGAATAGTCGACTTGAGAGTTGGAATTGTGAGGACAAATGGCTTCTGTCAACAGCCAAAGGCCGCCTGGATATTCCTTGGCGTTGTATGCGGCGAAGAGAATTCGATAATAAAGGAAATCAAAGGCTAAAACTAGCAATGTTAGCAACCGCCCTAAACGTCCCAATTCAAATCCAATGACTCGCCATTTGAAATATCGTTCTTTGCATACAACTGGCATTAAACTTGCCCAGTCAAATAGAGTGGGCACGATAGGACCTAATTTATGCACGTGTTTGGTTAAAGTAGGAATCTTGTGAGGATGTTCCCACCTTTTTTTATTTTTATTTATTTTCTGGTTGATCAATAATCACGCAACTAAGAATTGTAAGAGAGATAGTCTGTTGGCATTTCTCGTACCGTGTGACGTCGATATGATGTTTGCAACCCTTTCTCATGCCGTGTGACGTCGATATGATGTTTGCAATTCTTAATACACTGGTTGATGCAATGTAATGTAACTGTTTTATGTTTTTTTTATTTTTTTGGCAATATAAATTTGTAGGAAATTATAACATTCTGTTGTTTAAATTGTATTTTTGAATGTAGAAATAGATTCAGGGTGCTGAAAAAGTTCTGAAACACTTGATTACATAGATTTAATCGCTCAAATTTGCAGATCCAACAATATCTCGCATGTTTCAAGCAAATGTCCCAGAAAAATATGCCCAGAAAAGAGCAAAAGCATATAGTACATTTGAACTACTGCAAGCGTGACCTTGCACTGAATAAGTAAGATGACAGTATTGGCTTTGCTAACTACGAATGCAATATTAATTCTAATACTTTCAGGTTTAAAGTTGTAAACTTGTTATTGGAGTATGACTTAAAACTGCTTTTGCTTATTGACAAGAGTGATGGGAATGATGAGTCAGCCTGCATTTTCGGATAACAGCTAGTGATAACTGTCCCACCACTAATTGACACACTGAATTATAAGGTGTTGTCTAAACATTCAATTTTTTGAACTTTTTCAACTGAATAGGATGAAAGATGGTGGTGAGATCTCCATTTTCTATTTTTTAAATTACATTTTTAATGCATAAATAGATTCACCCCTATATTAATTAATGTTGCATTACTGAAAGAAAAAATAACTCCGGTTTCCCTTCTACGTTGTTTGTATGAAAAAACACAGTGAGAAAAAATGAAAGAGCTTAAGCATCGAGCATGCACACGAACATGACATTAGCGGGGAGAACATCAAAGATTAAAGAGCACAACGGCATGCGAAAGATGGTTGGAGAAGTGCTTACTAAATAATGTCACGGTGCAACAACACTAAAAGTACATGGCAAGGAGCAAGCTCGTCGATATCCACTTCGTTACATAGTATTGAATATTGCCATGGGTGGTATATAGGTTATGGGTGGTATATAGGTTGTTGGATTTTAAATGTTTTCAATTTTTTTTTTTTAATTTAATGTTTTTTATTATAACATATTTAAAAAAAATTGAATAAAAATGAAAATAAAAATTTATGATATAGAAAACTATAAATTAAATAGACATAAAAAAAATATTTTAAAAAAATTGAATGAAAATGAAAATTCATAATATAGAAAATTATGAATTAAATAGATATAAAAGAATATTTGAAAAACCAAATTTACAAATAAAATGAAATCTAATTAATCAACCATAAAAATAAAGGTATGATATAGACATTAATGTAATCTTAGTAGTTTTAGTAAACCTTATTGTTATAATTGTGTGATCATAAAATTGTATTCACTACACTGTAGAGGTAAATTGTATTCACTACACTGTAGAGGTAAATTTGGAATACTTGCTCCTATAGTGTGTCAAAAAGAAAAATCACGGTATAGAGGAAGACGAATCAAATATATAGAGGAATAAAGGAATATTTGAAGAGTAAAATTTGTAATTGTAAATTAGTAATTAAAAGAATAAATATAGTAGAATTAATATAAGATTAGTCATTTTAATCAATTATATTGTTAAATATCATGTGATCATAAAACTGACAACTGAAACGCACATAGAGCTGAGGAAATCCAAAAATTAAATGTGGTAATTCCAAAGGTTAATCAGTTAAATGTGGCAATCATATGGTGGTACAGTAATTTCTTAATATGATTAGGTAAATGTTAAAAAGTAAACACATTAACTGATGCATTAAAAAATACAAGGAAGTTATGAAGAGTAAATCACATTCATTGATTTGGGAGGACGACTAAGAATATGCCAATGTCTTCAATTGTTAGCCATCATATTAAAATTTTAGATTAAAAAGTGATTAATTGCGCCCATCTCCTTTCAACGTAATTACATTTTTTATACTATTTGAAAAATCAAATTTACAATTGTATAGTTAAGAAAATAAATATAGTATCATTAATACAAGGTTAGCCACTCTAATCAACCATATTTTTAAATATTGTGTGAAAATTGCATTTCCATATATGTAGAGTGAATTTGGGATACCTAAACAAAATCTAAGCACAAATTTACAATTGTAAATCAGTAGTAAAGAAAATAAATATAATAGCATTAATACAAAGTTAGCCACTCTAATCAACCATATTGTTAAATATTGTGTGATCATAAAATTAAGTGTATAGAAAGTCAAGCATTGTCTACCCATTGATCTTACACATCCAAAGATAACGTGAACTATAAATTTGGATTATCATATCAATATGAACGATAATTATGACTATCATAAATCATGGTTACACATCCAAAGATAACTTCTTATAAATTTGGATTATATCACAATTATGACTTGTATCTTGGATGTGGGAATAGTACAGTTTCCATTGAAAAACTTGAATACAACATTATAACTCAAAATATAATGTAATCAATTACTAAAATCCTCTAGTTTATGATGCATTCCACATTTTCTAAACTTTCATCTTTGAATTTTTTTTTTACAATTAGTATCATGCATTCTACATTTTCTAAACTTTCATCTTTGAAAATTTCTATACAATTAGTATCTTTCTTATAAGAGATGATTTAAAAATTTGTTTTTAGTGACTATCTTTCCCATAAGAGATGATTTAAATGTAATCGAGTATGTCTCTCATAAAAATTGTAATATCTCAAAGACAATGAAAATAATATTCACAAGATGAACCATATCTCAAACTCGATTTAATTTGTTTTTTTAATGAAAAATGGATTTGAATAACCAATAAATTTGATACACTTAACTATATTTCAATTTTCATAAAGTGACAACATTTGGGAGTCCATATCAATTAGTGGGATGCCATTTTATTATTTTGTTTCCTCACACATTGTATTCTATACTTTTAGCCAAATGTCTAATCAAGTTTATTTTGCTACACCTTGATTCTTGATAAAAATAAATAAATTAAGTTTTATTGTTTTTCATCTTCACATGTGGGATCATCAATTTTGAGCTAAAGGTTTAATTCCACTTTTTTTCTTTGTTGTTGATAGTACACATTTTAGCACGAGACAATTGAAAAATAACCGGGGACAAAGGGGAATTGATCATCACTCTTCATCATTTTAATTTTACATTTAAGAGAGTTTACAATAAATAATTTTCACACATAGTGGGAATTTTATCATTACTTACTTACACACTAAGTTAGAATTATCTAAACTATTTTAAAATTTTTTTTAGTCATTTCAATAGATCTATATAAGTTAGGATTATCTAAATTATTTTTAACATTTTCTATTTATTTCAATAGATCTATATAGTATTGATAAAAGATAGTATTGATAAAAGAGCAATCATGGTTTCTAGTGTACATTTTCTAAAAACATATTGAATATTCAATTTGAATGTCAAACACAAGTGTTTAAATTACAAAAGTTTGCATGACCACTAAAAATATACATATGGGACTTTGAATCTAGTATGCAATGCATATAAATAATGTAAAGCTAAGGTTTTAGTATAAAATGGTACACAATTTACTTAGGGTTGTTCTATATTAAAACAAGTGAAAAATCAACATATTTAAGAGTGTAGGTTAGTACAATCAAATGGAAAAAAAATGCATTCCTTTTAAAGAGAGTTATATAGACCTTACAATATATTTTACAATACATTTTAAATCACTCAAAATGAGGTATAATTACATAATGGTGTGCATTTTAATATACATCTTAAATCACTCAAAATGAGTTATAATTACATAATGGTGTGCATTTTAATATTGAGGGTTATTTCATATAAAAGTAAGTAAAAAATCAACATATTAATGTTTCATGTTGTATGTTAAAAATATATATAGAGAGAGACTCATATTTTATTTGTAGACAATGCACTACTATTTGGAAATTGTTCTTGTAGAGACTGATTAAAATACATGGAAGTGTTGAATATTTATATGTTTTCTATAGGTATGGAAATCAATATTGGAAATCATTGATATCCTTCATTGGTATTCAAAGGGCCCAAGAAATGGCTATCAAAGCACTCCTCCCTTATTCAATTTTTTTGTTTAATAAATGCATGAAATACTTAGGGCTGACCTTGAAAGACAATCGTAATATGGTTTTCATGACTCGCTATCGCTATATGAAAAAATTGAAATAAGGATCACAACCTAATGAAATAGATTGATAAACTTAGGTAGGAGGCTTAATTTAGTCAAGTCATTATTGGAGGCCACTCTGGTGTATTAGAACACACTTGCTTAAAATTCTGTTGGGATTCAAAAGAAGATAATAAATAGATGGTTTCAATTCCTTTGGAGTGGGAAGAAATAAAATGCTTCTATTCATTTTGTCAACTATAGGAAATCTAATGGAACAATTTTAAACATGATTGTTCATCCATAGACAAAGCCCCATTTTAAGTATAAATCCCCATGCAAATCCATAGATAATGAATTATTATATTTTTATTGTTATATTAGTGTTGTTGGCTAGACCCTTAATTGTAATTGTACCCTTTCTCTCCTATATATATACCAAGGAGACCTAGTTTTAGAATCATCTCATCTTGTACATTTGTTCTATTGTAAAATGAGGTTTCCCCCTCAAAGAGGCTTATCTTTCATTATTATATCTAGTTCTCAAGGTCTGTATTTAATTCTCTCTCTATTTTCAATATATTATGGTGTTTATGGTCTGACATTTGGTATTAGAGCATACAATCCTAGGATTTTTCTCCTTCAAACAAGTCATCTTGAAAATTTTGCTATAACTATTTGTTGGTGGCGTTTCAGACTACGAAATTTTTATGATCCTGAGAAAACATAGTGACATACTTGGGGTAAAAGTTTTAGGTTTGGTATCACTATAATTTATGATATATAGCTTCTGGAAGTTATGGTTTTTGACTACTTTTGAAATTAGTCTCCAATGAGTCATATTGGAATTTTCTATATAACTTTCTTTCAGTGAAGTTTTAGACAGTGAAAATTTTTAGGTGTTTAAGGAGACATTTAAAAGTACCAAAGGTATAATTTTCGAGTTCTAATTCTTTATAATTTAGGAAATACAAGCTTTGGAGATTAGAGTTTCTGACTAGTCCTAAAACTAGTCTCAAACAAGTGTTATTGGTAGAACTGTCATATTTGAAGCTAGGAAAGTCAAAATTGAGTGCCACCAATTCCTTTGCAAATAAGGACCATATTATTTTAGTTAAAATTTTCAGAATCAAATATCAAATATTGGACATGTGGAATTCATAAAAGTTCTCTCTTTGGAAAGGTCCAAGAATCAACAATTTTTGGGAAAGTTACCACAACTTTCACTTGGCACATCAAATTTTGGTAAAACCTATGGAATTGAAGAGATGACACATCATAATACTATAGGATGAAATTTAAATTTTGGAACAACTGAAATTTAAATTTTGGAACGACTGAAATTTAAATTTTGTAACGACCAAAATTGAAGAGATACATCAAGACAAAGGTTGGATAACAAGATAGTGATGCAGGAGCATCTCCCACATCAAGCGAGCCAGCGCGGAAGACGATGGACAGCTGGAAAGCGCCAACACAAAATTTTGAAATCTCCTTGAATTTGATGCACCATCTTAAATGAAGTCATTTAAGAAGAGACACACTTGTGTAATGTAATCGGACCCTGAGCAACTCGCTCTCGTCCTTAGTAGGTAGGAGGCATTTAAAGTAGTTAATGCAGGTAGATAGAATTTAATTCTAGATTAGACAGTTTGAGAGCGCAAGAGGGAAACAAGATATAGACACCCTCATTGTGTATTGTAACATTATTATGGATAAGGAAGAGCAAGAGCATGCAGAGAGCTGTGTAAGAACGCCCATGTACATATATTTGGACTAATAGAAAGCTTTGATTCAAAATTCATGGTTTGTGTTGTTCTCTGTGTATTGATGTTATGCTCATGAATGTTTGCTTCCTGTTATGCATTTTCTTTGATATGCTGTGTATATGATTTCATGTTCTAAGTTGAAGTCTAAAAGGAAGAGGGAATGAGTTTCAATTGTTTCTCTATCTGAGCAAGAATTCCTGCAAGGAGTGCAGTCGAAGTGTCCGCAAGGAGTGTGTTGACAGAGGGTTCAGATAGGTAGCATTTGTTTTCATTTCCGCATAAGTGCAGTCGGGCATAGGAGCCGTGCAAGGAGTGCGCAGGCTGAGAGGAGTCTCAGAGGAGCGAACTGAGCAAAGCCATTGAGAGACCGTTGCTGCAGGAGTGCGCAGGGTCGGAGAAACTCAACACTTAGACGTGTTTGGAGGTTGCTGCAAGGAGTGCGTGCAAAGACGCTCTTTGAGGCTCGAAGTTGTGAAGAATCTCAGGAGGAGTAAAGCCTTTGAAAACATTGAAGGGCATCGTAAGTTTGTAGCGCAAGTGGATAAGTCCAGGAAAGAGTCCTTGGTTTCCTTCGTAGAAATCATCAAAGGGAAGAGGCCGACGGTCAGAAATCTGTGGGAAGGATTAGTGAAATCTCGCCAGCCGTCATATCTGTCAGAGAAGCAAGGAGGTTACGGCTGCATTCGGAGTTCAAGTTCAGGAGATTGTGGACTGTAGGATCTTCATGTAGAATACCCATCAACCGTTGGATTGAACAGGAGTTGCACCGAGTTTAAGCTTCGTGAACAGGAGGAGGAAAGTTTCGACGAGAGATGTGGCCATCAGGATTTTGGCATTCGCAAAATCGGAAGTCCCGTCGGCAAGTGATTGGGGAAAATCCATGTTGGAAACCCTGTAGAGGATCGACACCGTCCATCAGTCGGGATACGTGGACGAGATTGAAATCCCCATTGGCATTTCATTCATCGAGACTCACATAGGTAAGTGGATTGGGTTTATATAATTGGCGAAACCCGAGGGTTGATTTGAACCATCCATCCACTTGGGACGCGTGTCAGAAATCCAAGGGAAGTCGAGAATCGACATTTCACGAGTCAGGGAGACAAGGAGGAATTGCAACTTGGAATCGCGAAGTCTGATTTTCTGAAAAGAGGAAAGCTCCATGTGGGACCCAATTGATGTCATCTCGTCATAGCGAGGCATTAGGAATTTCCACGGTGAAAACCCCGAAGCGGCGAGGACCGTCCATCCTTGAGGACGCGTGGCATCGATCTCAAATTTTAGAGAAAGTCCCGGAGAGGAGTCATATTGAGGAATTGAGAATCGGGAAATCAAGGATTTCGTTGACAAGAGGTTTAATACATTTTGACATTCAAAACCTCGAATCTCGATAAGAGGCGAGACTACGGTCATATAAGAGAGGTTGCATGGATTAGGGGCATAGCCAGGAGGGATAGAAGTACAAAGGGAGCGCATCGGGATATCGGAGATCGGAAATTCGAGGAAGCTGGGGTTGTGACATCAGGGATTGCGAAACCCGATTGTGATTTTCTGTTGGGAACAGAGAAAGAACTGGGCCTAAAGGCTGTAAGGTGCCGAAAAAGACCTGTGGGTCAAATTCAAATAAATATTCTAGGGGAGAATCGAAGGAGACACTCCGGCTCAAGGGTAAAATTAGAACGATCCTTAAGACCAGGAGGTCAGTGCAGAGGTCTCTGTCGAGGCAGAGGGTGCGGTTTGCGTCAGTTTGGTATCAGAGCTTAGAAAAGCTTCTTTGCTTTCTGTATCAGGGAGAAGGAAGATTCACCATGCCACCAAGGAGAAGAGATAGACAATCACCCGATCTAGAGGAGGAAAGGGAGACGTCCAGAGGAAGGGGTAGACAAGTGCAGAATCCAGAAGTAGAAAGAGATCTACATAACATACGCGCCAGACTTGTGGACATGGAGATAAGACAAAAACACACAACTGATGTAGGAGATATCAGTGAGTCCGAAAGTGAAGATGATGCTGGACATGGATAAGAAGAAGTCACAACAGAAGATGCAGCCAATGAACGCTTGCTTAAAGTTGTTGCAAGAATGGGTGCAAAGGCAAAGATGGACATTCCAGTTTATGAGGGAAATCTGGATGTAGAAGAGCTTCTAGACTGGATTAGAGCTCTAGACACATATTTTGACTATGAAGATGTCGAAGAGGACAAGAAGATCAAGCATGCCGTCACGATATTAAAAGGACATGCAACCTTGTGGTGGGATGAACTACAAGTGGATAGGCGTTGCCAAGGCAAGCAGAAAATTAAGAGTTGGGACAGGATGATTGCAAAGATGAAAGCAAAATTCATCCCCAGGGATTATCAAATTT
>SNQJ01S0014403.1:37773-65690 GCA_010110895.2 Picea sitchensis | reverse complement strand
ATTGACGCCGCAGGAGAATGAAGAAGTTAAGAGGCAAGTCCAGGATTTGTTGGACAAAGGTTTGGTCAGGGAAAGCTTGAGTCCGTGTGTTGTTCCAACAGTACTTAGTATGAAGAAAGATGGAGGCTGGAGGATGTGTACTGACTCGAGGGCGATTAACAAGATAACCATTAGGTACAGATTTCCATTGTCGAGGATGGATGATCTGATGGATTGCTTGAGTGGAGACAAGTATTTTTCAAAGATTGTTTTGAAAAGCGGTTATCACCAGATCCGCATGAGAGAAGGTGATGAATGGAAGACAACATTCAAAACCAATGAAGGGTTGTATGAATGGCTTGTTATGCCGTTTGGCTTAAAAAATGCGCCGAGTACCTTCATGAGATTGATGAATGAAGTCCCGAGGGAGTTCATCGGAAAATTTGTCATTGTGTATTTAGATGACATACTGGTTTACAGTAAGACAGTGGCAGAGCATTTGAAGCATTTGGCTACAGTAATGCAGAAATTGCAGCAGGAGAAGCTGTTGATAAACATGAAGAAATCCTCATTCATGAAGACAAAGCTCATTTACTTGGGGTTTGTTATTTCAGCAAATGAGTTGAGGATGAATCCAGATAAGGTGGAGGTAATCAAGAATTGGCCATCACCGAGGAATGTATTCGAGGTGAGAAGTTTTCATGGATTGGCTAGTTTCTACCGAAAATTCATCAGGAATTTCAGTGGAATTAGTGCAGCGATGATGGATATAGTGAAGAAAAGACACAAATATTTTCACTGGACATAAGAGGTTGAGAAGAGTTTTAATCTGTTGAAGAGGAAGATCACGAAACAACTAGTTTTGGTGTTGCCGGATTTCCAAAAGACATTTCAGGTGAAATGCGATGCAAGTGGATTTGCAATCGGAGCAGTCTTGAGTCAGGAAGACATGCCGATAGCATATTTCAGCGAGAAGCTGAATGAAGCAAAGTTGAAATATTCCACTTATGATAAGGATTTTTATGCTATCATACAGGCACTGAAGAAATGGAGGCATTACTTGATACCGAAAGAGTTTGTCTTGTACAGTGAAAATCATGCACTGCAATTTGTGACTCAACAGGAAAAGTTGAATCAAAAACATGTCAAATGGGTTGAGTATATGCAGAATTTCACTTTTGTGATAAAACATATTTTTGGTACTGCTAACAAAGTTGTTGATGCGTTGAGAAGGAAGTGTTTGCTGTTGCAGGAGTTCAGAGTCAAAACGTTGGGTTTTGATGATCTCAGGGACATGTACGTAGATGATCAGGATTTTAAGGAAGTGTATGAAGCAATTGAGAATCCAGTTCTCATAGACAGAAGCCCGTGGATAGAATACATGATCCAGGAAGGATTTCTGTTCAAAGGTAATCAACTGTGTATTCCGAAATGCTCCATGAAGGAGAACTTGCTGAAGGAAAAACACAGTGGAGGATTGGCAGGGCACTTTGGTCATGACAAGACGTTCACAAAGTTGAACGAGTCATATTTTTGGCTGGGAATGCGAGCGGATGTCAAGATATTTGTGGACAGATGCAGAGTTTGCCAGCATTCGAAGGGAAGGAAACATAATGCGGGATTTTATCAACCATTTCCCATACCAGAGAGGCCATGGGATGCAATTAGCATGGATTTTGTATTGGGGTTGCCAAGAACACAAAGAGGTGTTGATTCAATCTTTGTGGTGGTGGATAGATTTTCTAAAATGGCACACTTCATTCCATGTCAGAAGACCAGTGACGCAACTCATATTGCGAATATTTTTTTCAAAGAGGTCATTCGACTTCATGGGTTGTCGAAGAGTATAGTTTCGGATCGAGACACCAAATTCATAGGGCATTTTTGGAGGACCATATGGAAAAAGCTGGGAACTAACTTCTCATTTAGTTCAGCTTATCATCCTCAAATGGATTGACAAACAAAGGTAGTAAACATAAGTCTGGGAGACTTGCTGAGAAGCTTAGTGACAGAACACCACAGCCAGTGGGACAATATATTACCACATGAAGAGTTTGCTTATAATGACTCAGTTAACAGGAGTACAGGGCAGAGTCCATTTTAGGTTGTTTATGGTATGCAACCGAGAGGAATTTCTGAACTGAGAGAGTCAGAACAGACTGCAATTAGGAGCGCTAGTGCAGAAGAATTCGCAGAGGCGATGAAGGAACTTCAAAGCCATGTGAAGGAACGATTGCAAAATTCAAGTCAGGAGTATAAGCGCAGAGCAGATCAACATAGAAGACAACTTCAGTTTGAGGTTGGTGATCTGGTTCTGGCACATTTGAGGAAAGAAAGGTTCCTGAGAGGAACATATAACAAGTTGAAGATGAAGAAAATCGGACCATGTAGGGTCTTGAAGAAATGTGGGGAAAATGCTTACGAGATTGAATTACCCGATGGGACTGGAATTTCTCCGATATTCAATATCTCGGATTTGTACCCATATAAGGTTGAAGAAACAAAGACTGGAAATGAGAATCCAGTGATCCAGTGGACGAAGCAGATTCCAATTGTGGATAAGCCACAGATGGAGTGCATACTGGACAAAATAATTGGTAAGAAGACCAGGCGAAAGCAATACCTTGAGTATTTGGTCAAATGGAAGAACCATCCAGTTGAAGATGCCAGCTGGGAGAATGAAGCAGAGATACCGAAACATGGACATACCGTGCAGGAGATCATAGATAGGAGCCCATGAAAATTTTCAAGTGAGGGAGTATGATGCAGGAGCTTCTCCCACATCAAGCGAGCCAGCGCGGAAGACGATGGACAGCTGGAAAGTGCCAGCACAAATTTTTGAAATCTCCATGAATTTGATGCACCATCTTAAATGAAGTCATTTAAGAAGAGACGCACTTGTGTAATGTAATCGGACCTTGAGCAACTCGCTCTCATCCTTAGTAGGTAGGAGGCATTTAAAGTAGTTAATGCAGGTAGATAGAATTTAATTCTAGATTAGACAGTTTGAGAGCGCAAGAGGGAAATGGGATATAGACACCCTCATTGTGTATTGTAACATTATTCTGGAGAAGGAAGAGCAAGAGCATGCAGAGAGCTGTGTAAGAACACCCATGTACAAATATTTGGATTAATAGAAAGATTTGATTCAAAATTCATGGTTTTTGTTGTTCTCTGTGTATTGATGTTATGCTCATGAATGTTTGCTTCCTATTATGCATTTGCTTTGATATGCTGTGTATATGATTTCATGTTCTAAGTTGAAGTCTAAAAGGAAGAGGGAATGAGTTTCAATTGTTTCTCTATCTGAGAAAGAATTCCTGCAAGGAGTGCAGTCGAAGTGTCTGCAAGGAGTGCGTTGATGGAAGGTTCAGATAGGTAGCATTTGTTTTCATTTCCGCAGAAGTGCAGTCGGGCACAGGAGCCGTGCAAGGAGTGCGCAGGCTGAGAGGAGTCTCAAAGGAGTGAACTGAGTGAATCCATTGAGAGACCGTTGTTGTAGGAGTGCGCAGGGTCAGAGAAACTCAACAGTTAGACGTGTTTGGAGGTTGCCGCAAGGAGTGCGTGCAAAGACCCTCTTTGAGGCTCGAAGTTGTGGAGAAGCTTAGGAGGAGTAAAGCCTTTGAAAACATTGAAGGGAATCATAAGTTTGTAGCGCAAGTGGATAAGTCCAGGGAAGAGTCCTTGGTTTCCTTCGTAGAAATCATCAAAGGGAGGAGGCCGACGGTCAGAAATCTGTGGGGAGGATTAGCGAAATCCCGCCAGCCGTCAGATCTTCTAGAGAAGCGAGGAGGTTACGGCTGCATCCAGAGTTCAAGTTCAGGAGATTGTGGACTATAATATCTTCACGTAGAATACCCATCATCCGTTGGATTGACCAGGATTTGCACAGAGTTTAAGCTTCGTGAACAGGAGGAGGAAAGTTCCGATGAGAGGTGTGGCCATCGGGATTTCGGCATTCGCGAAATCGGAAGTCCTATGGGCAAGTGATCGGGGAAAATCCATGTTGGAAACCCCGTAGAGGATCAACACTGTCCATCAGTCGGGACACATGGACGAGATCGGAAGCCCCATCGACATTTTGGTCATCGGGACTCACATAGGTAAGTGGATTGGGTTTATATAATTGGAAAAACCCGAGGGTTGATCTGAACCGTCCATCCACTTGGGACGCATGTCAGAAATCCGAGGGAAGTTAGGAATCGACATTTCGTGAGTCAGGGAGACAAGGAGGACTTGCAACTTGGAATCGCAAAGTCTGATTTTCCGAAAAGAGGAAAGCTCCGTGCGGGACCCAGTTGACGTCATCTCGTCATAGTGAGGCATCGAGAATTTCCATGGTGAAAACCTCGAAGCGGCGAGGACCATCCATCCTTGAGGACGCGTGGCATCGATCTCGAATTTCAAAGAAAGTCCCGGAGAGGAGTCATATCGGGGAATCAAGAATCAGGAAATCGGGATTCCGTTGACAAGAGGTTTAATACATTTTGACATTCGAAACCCCGAATCCCGATAAGAGGCAAGAATGCGGTCATATAAGAGAGGTCGCATGGATTAGGGGCATAGCCAGGAGGGCTAGAAGCACAAAGGGAGCGCATCGGGATATCGAAGATCGAAAATTCGAGGAAGCTGGGGTTGTGACATCGGGGATTGTGAAACCCCGAAACCCGATTGTGATTTTCTGTTGGGAACAGAGAAAGAACCGAGCCTAAAGGCTGTAAGGTGCCGAAAAAGACCTGTGGGTCAAATTCAAATAAAGATTCCAGGGGAGAATCGAAGGAGCCACTCCAGCTCGAGGGTAAAATTAGTATGATCCTTAAGACTGGGAGGTCAGCGCAGAGGTCTCTGTCGAGGCAGAGGGTGCAGTCTGCGACAGATAGTCTCCAAATTAGGGTTATAAAGGTATGCAACTTACAATTGACATAAATTTTGATTGGAAGATATGTTTTTGGTGAATCAAAAATTGTGACAAAGAGAGAAAATAGGAGTATTATTATCTTTTCACACAACAAAGGGTTATGCAAGAATTTATACTCTTTCTAAAACTCAAGAGTACTCACACATGATGTTTGGAGGACGTGAAGACTTAGACAATAGGATATCCAAATTGAAGAACCAAGTTGATGAAATGAGTGGTAGTATGTTGAAATTAGTGTATTTCTCATGTTCTTAGGAAATCCTTAAAAAGGGAATCGATGATAAAAAAAAAGATGGAACAATTACAAAATTCCATCTTACATGCCCTAGGGAGAGATTACCTAAAGGATATATCAAGACGAAAGGAAATCATGAAAATAATGAAAAAAATAGTGTTGAACCTTAGTCACATATATGGAATATTTCAACTTCATTGGGGAGAACAAATATTGAATCTCATAATCATAATCATTCATTATTCTAAGATCCACATCATTGAGGGTTTAACTTGGCACCAAGGAATTACTTGATTCCCAAGATCGATATGAGGAAGTTTGATGGTAAATATCCTACAACATGGATATTCCATATGGAGAAATTATTTTATCTACACCAGGTGCCAACCTTACAGAAGGTAATTCTTGCATCCTTTTATTTAGAAAATGATAAATTTGTCTTATATCAATGGCTTTGTGAATGAAAAAATGATTTTATTGTATCTTGGTCCATTTATATAGATGAACTGATTTAACATTATGGGGATATTAAAAGCAACACATTATTTAGTCAATTGATAAATATTCAACAAAGAGGTATCATTACATAACACATTCAACAATTTAAAAAGCTAGGTCTCAGGGTAAAGAACATTCCAGAAGATACTTTGTTATATATATATATATTTATGGGAAATTTAAAGGAGATCATTCAACATGAGGTGCATATCTTCAAAACCAAATCCTTAGAGCATGGTTTTAGTGTGTCCAGGAAAGTTGAAAGTAAAAATATGGCTACTAGGAGAGTGGTCACTAAAAACTATAGAGAGCACCATGTTCCCTCTCTTAACCTCACTCAAAATAAAAGGTTGACACCTCAAAATATGGATGAAATAAGAGAAAAGGTACTATGTTTCAATTGTGACAACATGTACAGTAAGGGGCATACATGTAGTGAGAATAAATTATTCTACTTAGATAGTGAAGAAGGAGATCAATAATTGGGACCATCGCAATATTTAGAGATAGAAGAAACTACTCCAACCATATCTTTCCATGCAATTGCAAGCATCATGACTGACTCTTGATATATGAAAAAATTTAAATAAGGATCACAATCTAGTGAAATAAATTGATAAACTTAGGTAGGAGGCTCACTTTAGTCAAATCAGTATTGGAGGCCACTCCGATGTATTAACACACTCTTGATTAAATCTCTATTGGGATTCAAAAGAAGATAAGAACTAGATGATTTCAATTCCTTTGGAGTGGGAAGAAGGAAAATGCTTCTATGTTTTTTGTCAACTACATGCAATCTAATGGAACAATTTCAAACATGATTCTCATGCGACATGATGGAATGTTAAAGGTGCACACACACACACACACACACACACACACACACACACACACACACTTTATCAATCATAAGGAATTCATGCAATTGTAAACTCTAGATGGAAAAGGTTTACATCCCTTCAAGTTAATTTTAGTAGAAAAATTGAACAATGTGGTTTTCATGATTGGCTCTCGCTATATGCAAAAATTGAAATAAGGATCACGCCTTGGTGAAATAGATTGATAATATTAGGTAGGAGTCTCGCTTTCAAATCAATATTAGAGACCACTAGTGTATTAGCAGACACTTTCTTAAATCTCTATTGGGATTCAAAAAAATATAAGAAATAGATTATTTCAATTCCTTTGGAGTGGGAAGAAGGAAAATGATTCTATGCCTTTTGTCAACAACATGCAGTATAATGGAACAATTTAAAACTTGATCCTCATGTAACATGATGGAATGTTACACACACACACACACACACTTAATCACAAGGAATTCGTCGAATTGTAAACTCTATATGGAAAAGATTGTTTTCATACCTTCAAGTTATTTTTTAGTAGAAAATTTGAACACAATTTCTTTTGGGTTATAAAACGTTTACCAAATAAAGAAAAGTATAATAGATCATTGGGGCTCTGAGTGTAACATCCCTAGTTGTAATCCCCATAATAGTAATGTATATTTGTACATGATGAATGGATAAAATACAAACGATGTAATATGTAAAAATTGTACATTGAATGATAATAAAAATATACATAATAGGCTACATATGCAGAAGAATGTAAGAATGGGGGGATATGATTCCACAAGAGGGGAAGGGGCTCAAGGGGACTAAAAATATATAATATTAATTTATTCCCAAGTGTAATTCCTTTTCTATATGTTTTTCCTAAGTATTTGAACCTTGGAATTAGTGGGAAAGAGATACATGGGCTTAGGAAGACACATGGTCAATAATTGGAATGAAAATATATATTGTGATTTTGGGCATGCAAAGGGAGTTTTAACATTCATTCTTCTCTGGAATTTTTTTCTCTAAGCCCAAGCTTCCATAGTATGGATGTGAGTAAATTATGAAAATTTGTTTCTACGAAACTATGTGGAAATTCTGATTATGTCCAAGGAAAATTGTGGTCATGGAGTAAATTGAATTACCGTTGAGAATCCCTTGATTCCATAATAGTGGGATTTCCTAGTTAGTCTGTGTTGGAGATCTAGAAGGAAGTGGGATAAATTGATGGACTGTGTGGAAAATAAGGGGATCAAATTCCTTGGGTTGTGAAGTCTGATGGGGAAAGATAGATAGTGGATTGGGGTAGTTGTAATAGTTTACAGATTGTGAAAATTTGGGAACTAGGCTATGTGAATAGAGCTAGATCCAACCATAGATGAATTCTCCTTTGTGTATTCGTAGCCTCAACTCTAGGGTGGCCTCATTAAAAAGAGATTAAGTGAGATGGAGAGCCTATGTTTGGGAGGAAGATCCTTCATTTGTAGCCAGTTGGTGGGTATTCCCAGAAAGATAATTGTTATGATTTATTTATGGTGTTATAAAAACATGACCGTAGAGCAATAAAATAAAATAAATGAGGAAATAAAACACAAAAGTTACACAATACAATAGATACATAGATATACATGGTTCACCCAGTGTGGGCTACATCCACTAAAGAAATTTTCAGGCCCCTCCTTTATTACTATCCAACAAAATGAAGGGATACAACCTATAGCATACCCGATGTAACTTCCTCTTCTTTCTCTCATAGTCTCCTCTCTCATAATACAATATTCACTCACTCACACAGCCACAATAAAATTCCCTCATACATAAAAGAGGGTTTCCTTTTAGGGGAAAAATACCTAATATAACTTCTACCATCAGATATGCGACCTTATAATGAACGATCTAGATTGACTATGAAATCAAAATATTTTACATGGAAAATTTTCCCAAAATTTCTCTTCAGGGGTGTTTCCCTCGAATCCCCCAGCAGGGGGACCTCCAAAAGTTATCGTCGCCCCCCCCACTTCTACCATCGACATGCACTCATAATGCAACTACCCAGATTGGACTACTAATCCCCCACAGGGGACCTCCAAAAGTTATCACGCCTCCCCCAAAATCTTAGCAGACCCCCCTAGTGAGATAAGTAGGGGGGAAAGCCCTCCCACACCCCTTGTCAAGTAAGGGTCCAAATGTGTTTGAAACAAGGTCTCTGAATCAGGAAGATAATCAGGCTCCACAATCAACAATCTCCCACTTGGAGACTGATCACAACAACTTCACTATTATTGTACCTATTGGAATATGATCAACCTTGGACCTGGAAAGTTGCTCATCTTCACCTTCATGATTGAAGATCAACTGAAACTGAGTAGGAACTCATTTTCTCCCTTGTTACTACCTTTGTTAACAAGTCTGCAGGATTATGGCTAGTATGCATCTTTTCGAACTTCAATTGTCCATCTTACAATATAGATCGTATGAAATGGTACCTAATTTGTATATGATTAGTATTATAATGGAATGTTGAGTTCTTTACAAGGTGAATGACACTTTGGATGTCACAGTATAATATACTACTCTCTTGCTTCTTTCCCAATTCCTCCATAAACCTATGTAACCAAATCATCTTTTTACTAGCCTCTGTACAAAATCATACTCTGCTTCCATTGTTGAAAGTGAAACAACCTTTTGCAGTTTCAAAATCCAAATTACTACAGTTCCACCTATAGTAAAAACATACCCTGTGGTGCCTCTCCTGCTATCATTATCACTTTCCATATCTGAATCAACATATCCTTGTAGAACAATGTTTGAACCTCCAAAACATAATGCTTGAGTAGTAGTGCCTCTAAAATACCCAAGAATCCACTTTACTTCCTCCCAATATTCTTTACCTGGATTTTTCATATTCCTAATCACATCTCCCACTACATGAGCAATATTTGGTCTTGTGCACACCATAACATACATCAAGATGCGAACTATTGATGAATAAGGGACCCTGGAGATGTATTCTATATGCTCATGTGTCTTGGAACATATTTCCATGGTTAATTTGAAATGGATGGAAAAAGGTGTACCAATTGGTTTTTCATTATGCATTCTAAACCTCTCCAACACCTTCTCTCTGTACTCACCTTGAAACAATGTCAATTTGTGATTTTTCCTATCTTTGGTTATTCTCATACCAAGGATTTTCTTTGCAACACCCTAATCCTTCATCGCAAATGAATTAGATAATTTCCTTTTGAGCACATTTATATACTGCATGTTAGACCCTGGAACAATCATGTCATCTACATACAATAACAATATAATATAGCTTCCATTTTATATCCTCTTAAAATAAACACAGTGATCAAAATGACATCTACTATAAGCTTGTTTTATCATAAACTTGACAAACTTCAAATACAACTACCTTGGAGATTTATTTAGGCCATACAAGATCTTATTCGACCTACATACCAAATTATCCTTCCCTTCAACCTCATACCTCTGTGGATGTTGCATATAAATCTCTTCCTCCAAATCCCCATGGAGAAAAGATGTTTTTACATCTAACTGTTCAAGATGCAAATATTTTGCTGCCACAAGACTTAAAATAGACCTAATTGAAGTCATTTTAACAACAGGAGAACATATTTCATAAAAACATATACCTTTCTTTTATGCAAACCCCTTTATAACAAGTCTATCCTTGTACCTTTTTTTTCCTCCATCTTCTTCCTTCAACCTATAAACCCATTTATTCTACAATTCTCTTTTTCTTCCAAGAAACCGAACCAAGTACCAAGTCTAGTTATTTACCAAGGAATCCATTTCCTCTTTCATGCCTTTTCCCCACTTCTTTTTAGTGTCTACCTGCATTACCTATTCATAACTTTTTGGTTCACTAGAATCACTCAACAATAAATAATACAATGAAGGAGAGTATCATTCAGGGGGTCTACTTAACCTGGAAAATATTCTAACAACACTTGCAGGAGTTTGACATACTTGTTGATCCTGTTGTTGTACATTTTTATTTTTTGGTACCTTTGGAATTTCATTTTCTTTGATTTCATCAAGCACTATGTATTATGTGTTTTCCTTTTCTTGTTTCTTTCCCTGCAACTGATCTCTGTACATGAACTTTTCATTGAATACTACATCTCTACTCCTAATGATTTTATGATTTTCATAATCCCATAAGCGATGACCAAAATCGTTAACACTGTATCCAATAAAGGTACACTTCTTGGATTTTTCCTCAATCTTTTTTCTATTTTCTTTATCAATATGGACAAATTATTCACAACCGAAAGTCTTTAGAAACAAGTATTTTACCTTTTTACCTTTCCATGCCTCCTCTAGAATGCCGCCATCCAAGGAGATTTAAGACCCTCTGTTTATTAAGTAAACAACAATATCTACAACATCTTCCCAAAACTGTAAGGGCAACCCAACATGCAATCTCATACTCCTTGCACGTTCCATGATTGTCCTGTTCATCCTTTATGACACACCATTTTCTTGTGGTTTTCCTCGAATTTATTCACTCTATGAATCCCATGGTATGAAAAATAATTATCAAACTCCTTGTTGTAGTATTCACCTCCATTGTCTGATTCGAGACACTTCCAAAATTTTCCTGTCTCATTCTCAACCAAAGCTTTCCATTTCTTAAAAGTGTCAAAAACATCATATTTTTGTTGAATTCAATAAACCCAAGCTTTTCTAGTTGCATCATCAATACAATTAACATAATAATGAGAGCCATCAAGAGATGATACCCAATATGGTCCCCATACATTTGTATGCACAAGATCTAACTTTTCACTCTTATTTTCCTTTCCAACCTTGAGAAATATGACTCTCTTTTGTTTTCCATAAACACGGTGTTCACATAAATCCAAATCAACTTGTTTAAGATCTCACAACAAATTTATTTTGTGAAGTATCTACATCCCCTTCTCACTCATGTATCCAAACCTATGATGCCATAGTTTTTTATCCACTCCTGTAAAATTTATCGCCACCTCCCTTGGCAAGAGAAGTGAGGGGGAAATCCCCCCCACACCCCCTCGTCAGGTAATGGGGTCCAAACACAGCTGAAACAAGACCTTTGAATAAGGAAGATAATTAGGCTCCACAATCAACATATGGTTATGTTGAATTAATGTTATTATTCTATAATTTGAATGTTGTTCTATTTATATGTATAAGCATGCATCTATAACTATGAATGATTTAATTATGCTCACATAAGCCTACATTGTCATATCGGCATGCATTAATAAATTAATGGAAATACAATGATGAAAATTGGTATGAAAGATATAAAATGTGGGTCTAAACCTAATTATATGGCCAAGCATGTGAACACTTGGTATCAGATAAAGAAGATGGTGGAAATTGTGGTTTTAAGAAGTACCCTATATCATCAATGATGGAAATAGGTTATTGGGTATGTTGCAATATGGTATCAAAGAATAGTTTTAAGTTAGTGTGATCTATAAAATACCATGGATATTCCACTAGAAAAGGTCATCACAAGAGATCTTGTAATATTATGAAATATTAGATTATGCAATTTGTTCATTAGATCCCATATTAATTATTACTAGCTTATTGCTCAAATTTTTGAAATTGTTGAAATAAAAAAAGTAAAAGATAAGAAAATGAACACACCATCCAAACAAATGAACACAATATGTATCATGAGAAACCCAATATGGGAGAAAGCTCAACCAGAAGGTGAGATCTATGAGATCTTCACCTTTTTTCTTCAATTAAGAAAAGCAAGTACAAATAAAGGGTTACTCACTGTGGAGTTGCCTTTGACACTGTGGCATAAACAACTGCTACAAAATCTCCTTCCTTTTTTGTTATGATCTCAAAATACCAATCCCGTATGATCTTCTCAATTATGGAACAAGTACAATTCTAAAGAATGGACCACCTCTCTTCCTAGTGGCCTAGTATTTAACATAGCACGATAGACATATAGGGTTAGGGTTTTTTCATCGTCAACCCTCAATTAGTGATAAGGTCTTGGAACTTATAGAATATTCTTGAAATTCCACACATGGATAGCCCCAAATGTGTGAGTAATGACGGTTGACATGGCATCCACTCGCACCATGGTTGTCAACAAGGTAGGTCAACTTGCGAGAAGTGTAACTTCTTCATATGAGATCTGATTGAGGTGATTTTTGCACCATTGGAAAGGTCTCAAAGAAACCAATTTTATGTTTGAAAATGAAAACATAAATACATAGGCAAGTGTAAAATGATCTAAGACACCCTTATAAACTTTAATCATTCAAATTGCAGGCGTGTAAAGACCTAGGCATGCATTTTAGTGAATCCTAGCGTGCATTTATGCATAAATGCAAAAATTGCAGTTTAAAAGAAAAACAAGTATTTTTCTCAATAGATATTCCATTTTAGTCTTTGTATAGTCTCGTACATGTTGGTTTGTCTATTTATTTATTTAATTATTATTCAGTCATATAACCTTGTATTCTCTGATTATTTCTGCAGTTCTTCACAATGGAAATGCTACTAACAACTAGCCTATGTGTGATGTAGTTGTACACTATCTTTCTTCATTGAGCTCATGGATGAGGGTAGTTAGTACTATTTTTTCCATTTTAGTTAGTGTGTGTGCATAGTTTCCAAACACTCATGTATATTTCATCCCTTTACTAAATTATGGGCACAAATAAACCTAGTATGCATTCTTTAGGGTTTACAACAAATCCATAGTCCTGTAAATTGTAACTAGTAAATTAACAACACCATACATGGATTTTTATTCCTAGGGCATGCATTTCTCATCATGCCCCGTTTTCATGCATTTTTCCCTTTATGCAAGTTTTTTGCATTTAAAAGGAAAAGTTTAGCCTTTATGCACAACATAGGGTTTTTGGTTTAAAATGCACAACTAAAGTATCAATAGATGTAAAATGATAAAATACAAAATCCACAATTTGAACCACTCAATGTGGAGGTCATATGAGTCTTATGCGTGCATTTTATAGTAACACATTTTTACCCTCCCTTTTACAAAAAATTTGGAATCTTGGTTCAAGGTAGAAGTCCTTAGTCATTTTAAAATGCACTTTGTCTGATATATATTGATTTAGAATGTTATTAAATTCAACCCAAAACTTAGATAACTAAATTTGTAGCTATATAGAATCACAAGCGTGCATTTCCATTAGGTCACTTTCTACTGTTTTGGTCTCTCAATTTACAAGGTATAATTTTCCCCTTTTACACAAAAACCAATTTTAGGTTTGCAAATGAAAATATAAATATGTAGATAGGTGTAAAATTATCTAATACACCCTAAGAAACTTGAACCACTCAAATTCAAAGGGTGTTAATACTTGTGCGTGCATTTTAGTGAAGCCTAGCTTGCATTTTAGTGAAGACTAGCGTGCATTTCTGCAGAAGGGCATAAATTATAGTTTAAAAGAAAACCATGTATTTCTTAAGTGTGACTATGCATTTTTAGCTGTGGAGGCTCTAACAAGCTTGAATTAGGGTTTTATGCAACAACAAAAACCCTAATTCTAATTGTCTATATCATCATATATCGAGAACATTGTCATCTACATTTGGCTCAACCTGCTCCCTATGTCCAATGAAATTTGATTTTTTTTTTACTTTATTATATGGACCTTAGACCTATGACACTTGTCTATCACATTCCCAACAGGAATTTGATCTCTCATGCATCACCACTCCAATGAATGTTGTCGACCATGGCGTCGTTCATCTGACTAATCTATCATGCCATATTATTGGATCACCATGGACTGAACATTATAGAGCATCACCACAACGATGTAGGTTTCCGACCATAAAGTCACAATTTCTATGGCATCTACATCCATTTTCCAATGATACTTGCGCACACCTATGTCACAGTAATGATCTCCATCACTGGTAAAAATACGACAAGTTTCTAGATGACAGTTTCTTGCAAAATGCCACGTGGTATACCAATTAGCCGCCATACCGACAATGATATGATGGTCAAAATTGTGATGATTCTATGCGACATACAACTTTTTTGTAAAATCTTTACACATATGCGAGTTGGTAGTTTATTACGTCGGATATCTCACATATTTTTAGTGCCATTAAGATTTTGACAAAAGGGGTTCGACCAATAGTTGGAAATTGGGTTTGTCAGAAGCCAGACGAGAGTCCATTGTATGGGCATCAGAATGATGTCAGAAAATGAGAACACATGAATTTCTTATTTTGCAAGTAGTAATATTATTCATTATTCTCAATTTCTCTAGTATGTTCCTGATCAAGATAGGTTAGAATAGTCTAGAACTGCATTTAGAATAACTTTAGATAGTATTAGTAAGGTTTAAATTTATATTTTAATTCATCTGAGAAAATTTCATTCTCATATTCATATTTAAATAATTTTATTTAGTGTGGCAAACACGCGAACATACAGTGGAAAATGCTATTCCAAACAAGAGTGGGTCTAATTGGGACCTTCCATCAAGATTTCTCCCTTACCTTATTGACATGCCATTTGGACCAGTTAACAAAAATGGTGCTAGAAGGAGGGCCATCGAATTGGATTGATGCTAAGAAATTGCAAGATCCTACCTGTTCTATTCGGGTAACAAACCCTACTCAACAAGGTAGTTCTCCCCATCCAGACTTGTAAAAATCCTTCCATCCTATGTCACACCCTATGAATAATCCTGATGAGGTTTCCATCCAATGAGGCCCTACTCATTTTGATCATATATCTCCATCACCTCAAAGGTTCACAAAAGAAGAGCTAAATAGAATAATAAAGGAATCTTGTGAACATGTATTAACTCGCTAGTAGAGAAGGAAAACCGACCAAATCCCTATTGAATTTTTAGTGTCTGAAGGACAGAGAAGCCCTGAGTGTGAATACATGTATCTTGAAAACCCCTTAACCCATGAAGGAATCCCTACCATAGCGAATCCCTATTATCACCTATCACAAGTCTTTCAAGGAGTCTCAAAACCCTTATATTTTGATCTCAAAACTTACTTGCTTGGTGGTGGTGGTGGTAGACCTCCCATTCCTCCCAAATCTCCACCTAGAACACCAAGAGGTGAGATTGAAGACCAATCTAAAGGATAAGGGGGAATCCCTATAAATCCTCAACCCATGTCTCGAACTAATGCTAACCAACAAAATAACCAACCTTGGTTGATTCCTGATGTTGTTGCAGTACCTGGGGCAATCCATGGCATGCCTAAGCACCTTGAGAATTTTTTACCCAAATTTGATCTTAATAAGAAATCTTTTTTTGAGGACCATGTTAAGAAGTTTATTCTTCTTGTAAGATTAATGAATGTGGAATATGAGGATGTAGTCTATAGATCGTTTCCTTACACCTTTGAGAACAAATCTTCAACATGGTATTTTTATTTAGCTCAAGCTTCTATCACCATTTGGAACTCTTTTGAAACCACTTTCATTGAAAATTTTGGTGAAGAAAATACCCCTTCAACTTTGGTTCTATATCTCTCCAGGATGAAAATGGATACAAAAGAAAAATTTAAGGATTTTAATCAAATATTTATCACTTTAATGAATAAAACTCCCCAGGCCTCCAAAGATGTTGAAGATATCTCTATTGATTTTTACATATCATCTCCCCTATTTCCATGGCCATGTTTGTAAAAATGGCTAAGAAAAATACTCTATAATATGCCTTCAAAGAAGCCATCAAAGTTGAGAAAGTCATTCTTAGAATTGAGGGTAATCCTAGAAATGAATCCTCAAAGGACAAATCCAATGCCAAAACCAAGACTATTGTATCAAAACCTCTTGAATATAAGAAAGACCAAGACTACATAGATATGGAATCGATTCAACGTATTGTTAATAAGCTTTCCAACAAAATCATAGATATGAAAAACATTGTGGAGAAGGATCTTCAAACCCTAACAAGTTTTTCAAATTTCAACCTAAAAGGGAAAATAGTACTCCTACCACTAAAACAAACCCTCCTTCGGAAGGTATAAATATGGAATATTTTTTTCAATCCCTCAAAGTTTGGGAAAATGATACTACTATCAAACCCAATGGGAAAGAAGAAGAGGAAACAAAACAACATGATCCATATGAGGATATTGAAGAAAAGGAGGAAAAGGGAAGTCAGTTATTTATGGGATATTTTTTTAAGTTTTAGAGAAGAAGAGGAATATGTGGAAGAGATTCACATGTCCCAAAATGTAGTAACCACAAGGAGTGCAAGTAAAGCATCATCTTCCAACCCTTCTCCCTCTTTTAAAACTTCTAATACAAAATCTAATACCCAGAAAACATCCTTTGTTGAAAAACAGGTCGCATTTTCCACTCCATCAAAATTGGATTATGATTTCTTGGAATATTTGAAAAGTACAAAAACAAACATTTCCTTATTTGAACTTATGAAGCTTCCTCAAACTCATGACAATTTTATCAAAACTCAGCAGGGTACTACCTGTAAGAACAACATAGAATATAATGTGGGAGCTATGAAGGGGAAAAGTAAAGTTGTTCATTTTACTGAAAAGACAACACCAAAGAGACAGTCAACTATAAATTCATCTTTAACTGGATAGAGGTCAAAATCCAATACCCCTCCTTTCTTATTTACTTTTGAAATACTTAACAAAAATGTTCACAACTGCATGGTAGAATCAAGAGCTTCTTCAAATGTCATGCCCTTTAATATTTGTGAAAAAATTGATATCAAACCTGAAGACTCTTTTATACAAATCATTTGGTTAGACAAGAAAAGAGTCAAAGTTACTAAGGAATTAAATAATTTCTTGATCAGATTATCATCCAACCCTAAAGTGCACCAAACTATTGATATTGTAGTAGTAGATATCCCTAATACTTATGGAATTATTTTTGTTTGACAACATAGGTATTCCAACAGAGGATGAACACCTTCAGTAACCATTCACACAATCAGATCAAAGATCAATACACTGATGTTTTGATGTGATAAACCCCCTACGGGGAAACATCCATGGCCCCAACCAACGCGACCACTTGGAGCAGTTTATTAATGAAAAAGAAAAATATTACAGAGAGATTTTACAATAGAGTTTCTCATAGTCGATCAACGACAAATGACCCTCCATGCTCTTTAAATAGAGATCATGGACCAATCATTTTTTAATCCACATATCAATGGCCATTAAGATCGAGGAGAATATGAACCTTCAGATCACTCTATGTTGGGAACATATCATGACCGTCGGATTTCCTAACTACAAATGCATACTAATGCACACTAATGAAACACACTAAGAAACACACTTTTACCTAACAACACATTAGACCAAGTAGATATTAACTAACTCCTAAGTGTCTAAATATCCTAACATCCCCCCTTAAGAACAACTTGGGATAGGATTTGAGTATTTACAATAGTGACACAATAGGAGAAGGAAAGAGGCATTAGAGCCTATTCCCCCTTGATGACAACTTCATGAACTCCTAACATAGATTGAATTTTGGAAAAAATTTCTTCTGTAAGAGACTTTGTGAAAATTTCTACAACTTGATCTTCTGTAGGAAAAAAGAGAACTTAAATAACTTGATCATGAATGAGCTTTCTAATTAAGTTCATGTGTAGCTCAATGTGTTTGTTGCACTGATGTTGAAATGAGTCTTTGGCGAGCTTTTATGGCACTCTGATTGTCACACCAAATCATGGTCAGATGCTGCTGCTAGAATCCAAACTCTGAAAGAATATGTCAAAGCCATAAGGCTTCTTGACTTGCATTTATCATTGCTCGGTACTCTACTTCTACTGAAGAAAGTACAATAGCTTGTTGTTTCTCACAGGCCCAAGTGACAGGTCCTAAACCAAGGTTGAAAACATAACCTGCAGTAGAATTTCGATCATCAAGGTCATCGGCCCAATCTGAATCAGTGAAACCAACCAATAAAGGAGCCCCCCTGAACTGTAATGTATCCCGAACTGAATTGTACCAGGTACATAACAAAGTATCATTTTAGCTGCTTTCCAATGGATTGCATGGGGTGTTTTCATATACTGGGAAACAAGACCAACATCAAAGGAAATATCAGGATGGGTATGAGTCAAGTATAAGAGGCTACCAACTAACTGACGATACAAGGTGGCATCAACTTCGGGAGAAGTATAGGTGGAAACAAGCTTGACTCCAAACTAGAAGGGAGAAGGGGCTGGTTTACAATCGTCCATGTGAAAGAGATGAAGAAGGTCACAAACATACTTAGATTGGGAAAGAAAAATTCCTTCATTGGTTTACAAAACTTGGAGGCCAAGGAAATAGTGCAAAAAGCATGAGTCTGTCATTTCAAATTTCTTCTTAAGGTTGGTTTTCACATGGTTTAAAAGTTTTGAGTCACTACTAGTAAGGATAAGGTCATCAACATAAAGGACATGTATTATGAGATGGATTTCTACTTTCTTGGTATAGACATTAGGATTAGAATGACATCTAGAGAATCCAATGGGAATGAGAAAGCTGTCCATTTTGGAATATGAAGCTTAGGGAGCTTTCTTAAGACCATAAAGAGATTTCTTAAGGTGACAAGCAAGGCTAGAGTCATTCTAGACATAGACATGAGGCTATTCCATTTAGATTTATTCTTGCATATATCCATGCAAGAAGGCAGATTAGACCTGAAGCTTCTGCAAATTTCTCTGGATCATGAGTCTATGAAACTTGAGCCAAAAGAGAAGAGCCTTGCTGGAACTATGAACACGTCTAATATTGATTTGAAGGATCACTTATGAGATCACCAGCTTATTCTCGTGTTGAATGGACCCATATAGGAAGCAGTGGAGCTGGAGCTGGTGTTGGTTCAGGTTCAAAAGACTCATTTGGAAGAAGGTGAGTAGGCGGAGGTGGATTTTCATCCTCACTGTCATCATCTAAAGAAGAAACTAGAACAAAAGAAGGAACAAACATCAAATATAGCTCACATGCCAAAGAAGGCACAAACGTCGAATTAGGCTCGTAGACCAAATAAGTCACAAACTTCGAATTAGGCTCACAAGACAAGAGATTTTAATCAAATTTAACATCTCTTCTAATAATAATTTCATCACAATGTGGTTGAATAAGTCTATAACCTTTGACATCTTCAGAATAACCAACAAATATACACTTCTCACTTTTAGGTTGCAATGCTTTCCTTTTCTCATTAGGAATGTGAGCCCATGCTATACTTCCAAATACACGAAAGTGACTTACATCTGGTTTAATTTTAGTCCAAGCTTCTTCTGGTGTTATATTTGTAAGAGCTTTTGTGGGAGTGCGATTTACTATGTAATTTGCACATTTGATGGCTCCCACCCAATACTTTAGACTTAATCCCTTAGATTGGATCATACAATTAACCATTCCTTTTAATGTGCAGTTTCTTCTCTCAACAACACCATTTTGTTGTGGTGTATATGGAACAATGTGTTGCAATTGGATGCCATGTGTAGTGCAGTAACTTGTAAAATTAATTTTCACATATTCGCCTCCATTATTTGTTCTTAACCTTTGAATTTGATGTCCATATTGATTTTCTACAAGGGCCTTGTAGGCCAAAAATATGTCAAAAACTTATCTCTTAAGTTTTAAGAAGTAAACCCAAGTACGCATGTAAAAGTCATCAATGAAAGTTAAGAAATACTTGCACCCAGAAAAACAAGGAAAATAAATTGGACCACACAATTCACTGTGAACAAGTTGCAAAGGGCCCGAGGCATGCCAAGAGGCATGTTTGTCAAAACTTTCCTGATGATGTTTGCCAAGAATACAACCAACGCAAACACTATCTCTGCATGAAATAGGAGGAAGACTAGTCACCATATGTTGATTACATAGTTACTGCAATGAGTGATAGTTTAGATGAACAAACAACTCATGCCAAATTTTGCTCAAGACATCGCTATGACCAACAAAAAATGATGAAAAATATGATGATCCAAAGTTGTCAAACTTGTACAACCTGGTAATATCATCAACAATTCGAGTTACAAGAACATGCTTAGGATCATTTATATCCTTGATTACAACTTGGTGAGGTGAAAACTCGATGGTTTTACCTTCACCTGAATGAGTGATTTGATATACTAATAGAAGGTTACAAGAAAGACTTGGAACGCATAATACATCATTGAAATGATCATTTTCTACTTGAACTGTTCCATATCCTACAACACTAAGAGATCTATCATCACCAACAAATATTTTCTTGGTGTTACATTTATTTAGAGCGGAAAATATATCTGTATCCTTAGCCATATAATAAGATGCTCTAGAATCAATAAGTCACTCATCAAAAGATGTTAGGTAGCTAGAGAGGTACTGGGGGGGANGATACCTTCCATAATAGGATCCATTGTATGGTGTTTCCCTACCTCAAGGGTTTGATATTAATAAATGATATTTTGCATATTGTTCTTGTATATCTGTTGTGGTGCTTTTGTATTCAGTCTTTGGTTCTTAACAAGTGGTATCACCATATATCTTGTATGGTGATTATATTCAGATATATTTGACACTATTGTGGTATTTTGTAATCATTCTTTGGGTTCTTAACAAGTGGTATAATAGCACTTTCCTTGGCAGACATTGTGGGGAAATATTCTTTATTTTTGCAGATTTTTTTTTTTTTCGGAGAAGAAAAAAGAGGGCCGCGACATTACAGAAAATTTCGGTATATTTATGTGCAAATTTTGAAGAAACAAATTTTATATATGATTTCCTTTTAAAAAAACACCCAAGTTGAAAAAAAATTTGTCCGAAATGGAGTCTGGGAAGTCAAGATATTGAAGTTCTAAAATCTGCAATTTTTCAGGGTTTTTTCCGTGGACGGTGACGCGATTTTTTATTTATTTATTTCTGTAGCATAGGGAGGCCGAATTTTCCCAAAACAATTACAGATCTGAGTTCCTCTCACAATTTCAACCAATTTCAAAAAAAAAAAAATCCGAAACGGAGTCCGGGAAGTTAAGTTATGAACATTTTAAATTCAACAGTTTTTCAAGGTTTTTCTAGAAAAAACCGCGATTTTTTGCCATAACTTATTGTTCTATTTTTTGGGTATTTTTTGTGATGGCTGTGGGACTGAAGAATTCATAGGGTGCTCATATGGCTATTTCTCAAACCCTCAAATAAATTCTACAAATTACTGAAGCATTCAAAGTCCAATTGTATGACACATTGAATGACACATTGGATGACTTTGTAAATGGTCTCACATACAGACTCAATGATAGTTTTCGTAGTATTCAAGATTCATTGGATAACATGCAGGGGNAAATTCTACAAATTACTGAAGCATTCAAAGTCCAATTGTATGACACATTGAATGACACATTGGATGACTTTGTAAATGGTCTCACATACAGACTCAATGATAGTTTTCGTAGTATTCAAGATTCATTGGATAACATGCAGGGGAAATTTCTTATGGAGAACATCAAATATGAATATAATCAAGAGATATATGCTTGGTATGATTTTGAGGCCAATTGTGATGATTGGTATATAGATAGTTTTCATTTCTGGGATGACAACCATTTTCATATTTTATTTGATGACTCTACTCCACCTTCTATAGAGAACATCAATGTCCCACATCAGGAGCTAGTTATGATTACCAACATCCAGCCTGCATATTCTACAATGGTATTGTTCCTTCCAGATTCAACTTTGACCATTTCCCACTATGTGGATGGATATTCTTATTTGGATCCACATGATAGGTGTCATTATTAAGAGCATCATTTTCAGTTGGTTATTGGGTGCCAATATCTTCCGCGTGGAGTTCACATGAGCACTTGGACATGGGACCCCGGTTCACAATGGAAGTTGAACTACTTCAGCATGATGGCTTTCATTTCTCCATGGGACCCTGGTTCTCTAGTCTACTTCAACACTATGGTTCACACTTATCCATGGGACCCTAGTATATGGTTGTACATCAAGCGTTGAAGACAACACTTTCATAAGGGGGATGAAATTTTAGGTAGCTAGAGAGATAGTGGGGGGGATTGGAGGGCCCATAGTTATAATAGTAGAGACCATTCAATGTAAAGTGGACTAGGTCCACTATATTATTAAATAAGGCCCGCTATGGTATTTATATATAATAAATGGGTAGTTAGATATAATAAATTTAAGAGGGCTTCTTAGAAGGTTCTACTACTAGAAGATTCCTCCTCTAGAATGTTCTTAGGTGATGGTAGAACTACATAAAGGGGTTCAAGCAATGTAATGAGACATGAAAGAAATTATTGTATTTGGAGCGGTAGCTCAATAGGAGGATTCCCCCTCGAAGAGGCAAGTGAACAGGAGATGATCCCTTCCATAATATGATCCATTGTACGGTGTTGCCCTACCTCAAGGGTTTGCTAGTAATAAAAAAGATTTTGCATATTGTTCTTGTATATCTGTTGTGGTGCTTTTGTATTCATTCTTTGGTTCTTAACAAGTGGTATCACCATATATCTTGTATGGTGATTGTATTTAGATATCTTTGACACTATTGTAGTATTTTGTAATCAGTGTTTGAGTTCTTAATAGAAGAAGAAGTAGAAGTTGTATTGAAGGAGAAACCAGAAGTAGAAAGTGCATGTCCATGAGAATAAGAAGAAGAAGTAGAATCAATACTAATGATGTGCTTCTTCATCACTGCTTCTAAAGCTTCCATCTTCCTGAAACATTTGGACTCATCATGACCATCTTTATCACAAAAATTGCAATGTCTGTCAATCTTCTTAGTTTTATATTTTTCTCCTTTGACACCATTAGGAGCGGAAGTTGTCTGAGTGGGTTTGGGACCCTTATGTTTCTTGTTGTTGTGGCAAGGATGTTGCTTCTTTGGATTCTTGGGTTTATCTTTATGATGGATGACTAAGAATTTGTTGGAGGTACCTACAGTGTTGATCACTCCAAGTTGTACAAGTTTATATTTCTCTCTAATCAAAGCATCACAAAATGAATCAACAGTGAGTTTTTAATAAGCTCTCCCTAGAGCCTCTTTTATGGCATAAAAGGTAGATACAAATACAGAATATGAACTACCTAGCTTAGAAAGAATAAGATAGATGCAACGCTCTTCATCCATCTTTAAATCAGGAGAGATGGACATTATGATTAGTCCACATGTTTCATCATTCCTATTAGCCCATTTGACTTTCTTATCAACATCAGTAGGTTCTATTTCCTTTCCCAAGGTAATTCGGTACAAGCCTTTACTTCTTAATAAATCCTTCGTATGTGATTTCCATTAGAAGTAGTTGGTGTTGGTAAGAAAATGATTACTTGAAGAATCCATATTAAATATGTAGATAATATGGATTTAAAAACATAAACTAATGATCTTGATGGAAAGATATTGAAAAATTAGGCAGTTTTCAAAAAACAACACTGAAAACGAATTTTGGATGTGAAAGTTATGCCCTTTAAAAAAAAACATAAACGGTAACCAAAGGACCACGTGATGGTGTAAGTTTCTTTATGAAGTGACTCACTTTTATAAAAAGATGTGGGGTTCACTTTTACAATGAAATTACTTTATAAAAGAAAAGTTGCATGCAAAACAAATAACTCTAAAATATTAAAGCTACTTATAGTGATTGACTTTTATACTTGAAGTGAAATACACTTTACAATGGAGCATGAAATTTTTCAAAAAAAAGTAACAAAAAGAGAGACTTGAACTCAAGACCTCTTACTTAATAAGGAACCTTTTAACTAAGTGGGCTAAAAAAACATATTGTATTGTTTAGCAATAAGATTGTTGTTGTTGTTGTTGAATACGACCTTGGAGAGCGTGCTAAAAAATAATCTTTTCACACAAGAAATAATTTTCGCTTCTCGATGACAACAAGGGTTAGATCTCGGTTAACTTACCCAGAAAATGCACCTTTTCCTATCTATTTCTGATTTTATGAGATTGCACAGGGCACGGGGCAAAGATAATACATAGATCTAAAAGAGTAGGAACTTGGAAATAAACAAAATAAAACCAAAATAATACTCTGCAAAAAATTTAAAAAGGGCGTATTCAGGCTTTATACCTCCGAATTTATCTAAAATGGTTGTATCTTGGGAAAAAAAAAACCGTTTTGGGTGAAACGAAAAGCATTCCTGAATGAAATGAGCACTCCGGATGCAATAGAAAATTCCTCTAAAATGGAGATGAGGAAACTCAGCTTCACGATCTCGATCTACAACAGGAGAGGGTCTTCAAACAAATTATGATCCAATGTCGACAACAAATTTATTCCAACAGAGGATGAACACCTTTAGTAACCAGTCACACAACCAGATCAAATATCAACACATTGATGTTTTGACATGGTAAAACCTCTACGGGGAAACATCCACGACCCCAGCCAATGCGACCACTTGGAGCAGTTTATTAATGCAAAAGAAAAATATTACAAAGATATTTTACAATAGAGTTTCTCAAAATCGATCATTGACAAATGAACCTCCATGCTCTTTAAATAGATATCATGGACAAATCAGGTGTTAAGCCACATATCAATGGCCATTAAGATCAAGGAGAATATGAATTGTCAGATCACTCTATGTCGGGGGCATATCGTGACCGTCGAATTTTCTAACAACAAATGCATACCAATTCATAATAAAGAAACACACTTTTCCCTAACAACACATTATACCAAGTAGATCTTAACTAACTCCTAAGTGTCTAAATATCCTAACACTTTTGAGCAGAGATTGATATGTTATTCTTGATGGATATTTTGCTACTAATTGGTCATATTTATGGCTACCTTACAATGGGTAACCAAATCAGATCAGAATAGAAAGAGAAATATACATGAAACATGTGATAACAAACTTAACTGATCCCAATGAACCCATAATGTTTAATCATTCTATTATGGAAACTATTATTATCATTCTTTCTTTGGGAATCACACTGCTGAGATTTCTTCTTATGTGGAATCAAACACAAAACCTGAAATCCTTCATTGCACTCAGATTGTTGAGCCTCAATGCAATATGGTAAATAGAACTAATACTAACCATGATGTACAACCTTATATAGTACCTAGGGATAAATTATAAGTATATTCTAATTTCACTAACCCCAATAACTCAGAAAAATAAAGCAAAATCTGAGTCCATAACTAAATCTAAGAGAGATCCTAACATGTGGAATTTATTCTTTGATGGATCCAAGTCTCTTGAAGGTGCAGGTGTTGACTTCATACTAAAAGACCCTAATGGAAAGAAATTTTTGATTGCATGTATCCTTGAGTTCCAATACACAAACAATATTGTTGAATATGAAACTCTTTTACAAGGATTGAAAAAAGTAGTAGACTTGAAAGCAAGGAAGATAAAGGTATTTGGTGATTTAAAATTTTTAATAAGACAAGTAAGAAACACCATACATTGTCTGTCAATTCATCTAAAATATTACCAACAAGAGGTATGGGAATTGATAATAAAAAAATTATGCATTTAAAATTAGTCTTGTTACTCGTTCATTAAACTATGATGTTGATTTATTGGATAATGTCACATCTAAGTTGATTCCATCAAAATGACTAATTTCTGACACTTTCTATGTGGAATTATTGTACAGACCTTCAATTCCTGACAACATTACCAACTGGAGAGTCTTTGATGATAACCAACAAATCATCAATTTTCTACATCTGGAAGACAACTTCAAATATTCTATCATTGATGAAGTCAAACATGATCATGATATAAATCATGACATTCCTAACCCAATAAATAAGATAAAATAAAGAAAAACCACTCCTATCAATAACATCCCCAAAATTGTAGTAAGGCTTGAGAAGCTTTATGAACTTCAGGAAATTTTTAAGAAAGTGACAAACTACAAAACGAACAGTTCAACTATGTAGTTTGAAGTGGTAAATATTGGAGAAAACACTATACCATAGAATATCAACCTTGGAAATAATTGTTCACCTACTAATAAACAAGCATTCGTCAAGTTGTTCAAAGAATAAAAAAACATCTTTGCTTGGACATATGATGATCTCAAAACATATGGTACAAATATCATCCAACATGTCATCCTGATGAAACCTCAAACAAAACCTTTTCAACAGGAGTTGAGAAATATGTGACCTAACTTAAAAACTCAGGTGAAGGATGAACTGAATAAACTATTGGTAGCAAGAATAAGCTTCCCAGTCAGACACACTCAATGGATTTATAACTTTGTTCCTATAAGAAAAAAAAATGGGGACATAAGACTATATGTTGATTTCATAAACTTAAATAAGGCTTCAGAAAAGGACAATTATCACGTGCCTCCCATGGAACAAATATTACAATGTGTTTTTGGTTATGAAATGCTCTCATTGCTAGATGGTTTTTCTGGTTACAATCAATTTCTAGTTTCCCATGATGATCAGTTGAAAAATGCATCTCAAAGAAAATGGGGAACTTGTGCTTACAAGAAAATGCCATTTGGACTAATAAATAAGGGGGAAACCTTTTAGAGAGCCATGGACATTGAATTTAGAGGAATGATTGGTGAATATGCGGTGGTATACCTTGATGATGTCACTATATTCTCCAAAGATAAAAGGGGCCATATATCCCACTTGAATGAAATCTTTAATAGATTCAAAAGGTATGGCATTTCACTGAATCCAAAGAAATATTTTTTTGCAGTCAATGAAGAAAAATTATTGGGATTAGTTGTATCTATAGTATGAAGATATAACCAGAAAGTGTTGGATTATTGAGAGGGGGGGTGAATCAGTAATAACATAATTATAATCCTTTTTCTTCAAATGTTATATCAATGTAGAATTATTATCCAATAATGCGCAGTAATAAATAAACAATCACACACATACATAGTACACCAGTGTTTTACGTGGAAACCCAAATCGGGAGAAAACCACGAAATGCTTTTTCTTATATGTCTTGAAGAATTACATTAATTGGAAGCACTAACTTCCTTTGTTTTCCAACTGCAACTGGAAGGAGGCTCCAACCCCCTNAGGTGGCTACAACCACCTGTCCTTGCCCCGTCCTACCACCCTGAAGTATAAGTAGAATGATGGAACCACTGTCACATTATCACTATGAGATACACCGCTGTAAACCTGTACCAATAAATTTGAACCATGCATCAACCATGCATCAACCTGTACCTCAACATGTAATCAATCTATAATCAACCTGTACCATAAACAAGTGCATCAACCATGCATCAACCTGTACCTGAACTAGTAATCAACCTGTACCATAAACAAGTGCATCAACCATGCACTAACCTGTAATCAACCTGTACCATAAACAAGTGCATCCAACCATGTACCAAGTATGTACCAATAATGTGTCAACTACTCATCAACTATGACTCATCAATATGTACCAACATCATCAACTATACACCTAATGTATGTGCGCCAAC
>SNQJ01S0014403.1:3152-32968 GCA_010110895.2 Picea sitchensis | reverse complement strand
ACCTGGGGTCTCCAACTTCTCATGGCCATAACTCTCTAACCGTGAGGAATTATGTGACGTTTCACATACCACCAGAAATGACATGACAAGCACTATCCATCTAGAATATGTTCCCTGACAAATTCGCTTTCCTTCATCTCATTATTCCATAATTAAGCGTGGGTTCTCTTACTGCACAAAGTGTCTTCCCATGAGGGCTTTCACCATAAGGGGACCACTTTGGAGTTCATCCATATTTACTTCTTATCAACCATGAAAAAACAATAATGAGTCATATTTATATCAAACACTATTGGGTCCATTACCCAAACCTTTGTGCTACAGGTCTTTCTTCAAGGGTTGACATCAATGACAACCGACCTTAATCAATAGAAAGAACTGAAGCCGTATCTAATATTCCTTTTCCCTATAACAAAAATTCCATGCAATCATTTCTTGGAAAAATAAATTTTGTAAGAAGGTTTGTCCCAAGTTTTGTTGAAACTTTCAATCCTCTTCAAGATATGATAAAGAAAAATGTAGATTTCAAATGGGGACCTAAGGAGAAAGAATCATTTATAAAGATCAAGGAAGAGATAGCTCAAGCCCCTACATTGATGAGCCCATACTTTTTCAAAGACTTCATACTCTATATCTTTTCTTCTGACATTGCATTTGCAAATGTCCTCACACAAAAGAATGGTGAAGGGAATGGATTCCCAATTTCCTTTATGAGTTTTTGGATGAAAGGAGCAGAATTGGATTATCCAGAAGTAGATAAGAAATTCTATGAAATATTTAAGGTTTTCAAACATTTCAGACCTTATTTACTCAAATCCAAGACCAAGGCGATAATACTCCACCCTATTGTAAGAAACCTATTGGTGTAGAGGGATTTGGGAGATAAAAGAGATAATTGGATGACAGACCTACAAGAGTATGATCTGGACATAAGGCCTAGTAAAATTGTGAGAGGACAAGGACTCTGCAAGATGGCAGCTGCATCAACAAAATAAAAAGTAGATGAAGACAAACTCTATGAGGATCAAATCCTATTAGAGAAAGAAGTTTTCTACATCCATGTCAACAATAATACATGGTATTACGATATGAAATGCCATTTCACCCATGGTTCAACCCCACAACACATGGAACCCAAGAAGAAAAGAGATATTAGACTCAAATAATCCTAATATCACCTTACTCAAGGGATATTATTCAGAAACAATTGTGATGGTGTTTTCCTTAGATGTTTGGAAAATGATGATGCTGAGAAAGTCCTATCAAAGCTTCATGATGGTCCAGCTGAAGGACACTTTGGGGGGGACACCACAACACACAAGATATTGAGGTAATGTCACTATTGTCCTAATTTATTCAAGGAATCACATACATATGGAAGAAGGTGTAAATAATGCTAAAGGTCATCTTTAAGGGAAAAAAACCCAGCATTTCCTCTGCAACCAGTTTCATTTCAATGCCCAATTCAATAATGGGGCTTGTATGTGATTGGAGAAATAAATCCTAACTCTTCTCAGCTGTAAAAATACATCCTCACTGCAACAAATTACTTCACTAGATGGACCGAAGCTATTCCTCTCAAGCTGGTGAATGAAAATCAGTTGACATATTTCCTTGAATCTCATATCATAACTAGATTTCGTGTTCCAGATTCATTAGTGTTTGACAATGCCAAATATTTATCATCATTAAATTTGAATGAATATTTAGTTGAAAAAAACATCAAAATCAAATCCAGCTAATTATTATCCTCAGGGTAATGGGTTGCAGAATCCACAAACAAAAATCTAATCAAAATTCTAAAAAGGATTGTAATAGAACACAAAAGGGATTGACATTTATCCCTCCCCAATTCCCTATGGGATGATAGAGTAACACCTAATTCTTCTCTTGGAAATTATCCTTTCTTTCTAGGTTATGGGAAGGAGGTCATTTTTCCTACCCATGCTTTCCTACCTTCTCTACAACTAGCTCAGTCTGTCCAAGACAATGAGTGTCTAGTAATGCAAAAAAGGTTGAACATGCTCCTTAAATTGTAAGAATAAACATGATCCAGGTGGATAGAGGTGGCAACCCACCAATTCAACCGACTTGAAAAACCGTTTTCCACCTTGGCAGTTTTTCAATAGTTTTTTCAGGTTCCAAACTTTCGGGGCCGTTTTGAGGCCCTAAACGACAGTTTTTGGGGATTTGGAGCCCTGGTGACCACCATAGGCATTGTCTTGGGCCAATCAAAACTATTTCTTCTCGGTTAGACCTTTTCAACAATGTAACGAGTGCCCCAAACGAAGATTGTATGCAAAAGTTACGACCCCGAGAAGTTGACGTATCAACTACCCCCATCGAGGCCCGCAAACCTTTTGGATTTTCATCTTTCGGGGTTAGGGTTTTGGATTTTCCTTATGTTAAAAAGGCCTTTGGAGCCTCATTGTAACGATCATATTCTTCCGAATGCGAGTAGCCATCACATCTCTTCTCAGAGATAAGATACCACTATTCTAGCGAGTCTTTCACTCTGTATTTTTACAGTCTCTGTACATTTATTTCATTAATAGAAATCATGCATTACTGTATTTCTCTATTTCTAGAAATATTTATGCGTATTTCATTGTAATATCTCTTTTTTCATTTTGTTCTAAAAAATAATCTGGATCATTGGTATCAGAGAATGTTTCTCTTGATCGTTTTTAGTGCATGTCCCCGATGAGGTTCGAGTATATMAAGTTGGGTCTCAATCTTGTCTCTCATGAGGACAATCGCTCTCACACACCCAAGAAACCCTCCATGGTGGAAGAAAATAAAAACGACTGAGAATAAGATTTTATTAATCTGTTGCTTGAGAAATMTCTCACGCGACAGAGGGACGAGATGATGGAGAATTTTTCCCACATCCTTCAATGCCTGCCGATAACAACAKGCATGTCGTCATCAAGCGACCACTTTGGAGGGACCTCACATTTCAAGGTACAAGTTAATTTTGATATTCACGTATTTGAAGGATAGATAAATGCATATGCCCTAGAAAAATGGTTAAATCTGCTAGAAGGTTGTTTCTCTGTTCATAATTTCTTCGATAGGGAAAATATCACCTTCGCACTCCGTAAGGCTCTCCCCCATGTCAAACATTGGTGATAAAATTATTGGGAGAAAATTTTCACAAAGGAGTCTAGAATATATGGGGCCGAGCCCACTTGGGATTTTTTTGTTGATGCAGTCAAGGAACAATATTACCATGTTGGCAACTATGATGACCAGTACATGAGATGGAACATACTGTGGAAAGAGAGGGGCCAAGTAGTGCCATATTTCACCGATACCTTCCATAAATTGTGCACCAATATGGGTATCAAAGACTCCGAGCGACATGTGGTTTTGAAATACCATGGAGTTCTACACAAATACATCCAAACTAAAATGGATTTTTTGGACATCTCATCACTGGGTGTTTCTTATCGATATGATGTTAAAATCGGGCAGAGATTTAAGCACCGGAACAAGTGGGAGTTCAGGTATGCAAACCCACAACAACCAAAGTATGGTAAAGATGGCCCTAACAGCTAGCCTTCAAAAAACTGGTCCAATCCATAGGAAAATAAGGGTAACGATAGGACGAAGAAGGACACTGGAAAATGATGCGATTTCCACAAAATCCCTTGGCACAACACCGAGGAATGTCATTCAAAACAATCATTGGTCACCAAGATTAAATAAAATGAGTTGAACCCTGATTCAGAATTTGATTAAGAAAATAATGGGAGAAGACAGATCATCGATGCTGACCCAAATGCTACTGTCGCGACTACAACAATTCAAACAGAAGAACCAATAGATCCTGAAGAGGGGGAGAACCTTTTTAATTCACAGATGTGGGTGAAGGGGAACCCACTTCATTTTATTGTTGACAGTGGAAGCTAGAATAACCTCATCTCAACAAAGGTCGTCAAACAGTTGGGATTGTCGAAAACACCAAACCCGCAACCATACAACATCGGGTGGATTCACTAGGGACGCGATCTTCGTGCCATCCATCAGTGTCGATTGTCATACGACATCCAAACCTTCAAGAATGAGGTATTAAATGATGTTTCCCCACTGGATGTATGTGATGTTCTCTTGGGCGAACCATATATGTCAAAGCTCCATGCTATTTATGAGTCTCAACCCCGTAGTGTCATTGTTACTCTGGGGGGTCATCTTATAGGATACCAGAGGTATTTCTATCTATTGCCCCACCTAAACAATTTCAAAAGGTAGTATCTCATACTAAAAAATTCAACTTCTTCACAATCTGTTCAAAGCGTGAACAAAAGGTCACTGCAACCAGTACAACGTCGACCCATGCACTTTCTATCCAACAGAACCATGTTGACAATATTAAAACAAAGCATAAAGCACAAAGATTTCTTCTGCACACAATAATCTCATTTATCCCGACTGGTTGAACACACTCAACCCCTCCAACAATAGGTTCATGACAACCTTCAACAAACTAAGAAACCAACTTCTCTAGCAAGGAGAGCAGCTCACCAAGATTCAGGTTCAACAAACGCTTCCCCTTCTCCTCCAGGAACTCAACACAATGGAGACCATTACTTCTTAAGGAGTGAGGATTTATCTAGGTGGATATTGGTAGCCACCCACCTATTCCACTGGCTCAATTTTTTTTTTTCCACCTTGGTAGTTTTTCGACAATGTTTCGGGTTCCAAACTTCTGGGGCCGTTTTGAGGCCCTAAACGATGTTTTTTGGGAATTTGGGGCCTAGGCGACTGCCGAAGGCACTAGATTGGTCTAGTAAAAAATATTTCTTCTCAGTTAGACCTTTCCAATGATGTATTGAACACCCCAAACAAAGATTGTATGAAAAACTTACGCCCCTGAGAAGTTGACGTATCAATTACTCCCATCGAGGCCCACAAACCTTTTGGATTTTCATCTTCCAGGGTTAGGTTTTTGGATTTTCCTTATGTTAAAAAGACCTTTGGAGAATCATTGTAATGGTCATATTCTTTTGAATGCGAGTAGCCATCACATCTCTTCTCATAGACAAGATACCACCATTCTAGCGAGTCTTTCAATCTGTATTTTTACAGTCTCTGTACATTTCTTTCATTAATAGAAATAATCTATTATTATATTTCTCTATTTCTGGAAATATTTATGTGTATTTCATTGTAATATCTTTGCTTTCATTTCATTTTCAAAACTAATCTGGATCAAAGGAGAAAAATATAAAAATATCTTAATGCAACATTAATAACTAATCAAAAGATGGTTTGATAAGACCTCTGTAGGGAATAAAGACTTTCAAGAAGGTGATATAGTTCTTAAATGGGATAATGCCAATGAGATTAAAGGAAAACACACCAAATTCCAAAATTTATGGCTAGGGCCATATCAAATTCATCAGATGATCGAGTCAGGGACTTTCAGACTCAAGACATTGGAGGGAGACATGGAGGAGCTCCATGTCAATGACCTAATGCTTAAAATAGACTTCTCCCAATCAACTCTAGTGATTTAGACCTGTACATATTAGGTTTCCTTATTGATTCTATTTTCCTTTTTGAAGTTTTTCCTAAAGTTTTCCCTTTTCAATTTTCTTTTCATTTTCTAATTTAGTCTTTTCTTCTACTATAAATAAAGTCTCTTCTCATCATTCTGATTTCCTAGGTACAGTTTCATAAAGGAAATCAAGACTATATAGCATAATTAAAACTTGGAAATTTTATTGTCAATTTTCACATGCAACTCTATGTAACTAATTTTAGATCTGGAAATTTCTTCCTAGTGATCTAACTATCACTCAACAAATTTACACTGAAATTATTGACGGAAAACATATGCAGCGAAAACAACAAGATCATAGATGAATCATCAATACACAATAGACAACATTTTTGTTTCGTAATCTTGTTAACATAAAAAATACTAAGCGCAAAACCATCTGTCCCAGCCAATACAATATCAAAAAAATATGAGGACAACCTTGTCCTCCAAAGTCACTAAAATTGAGAACAACCTTGTTCTCCAATAACCATACAAATCATTAAAGAAAACCTCAACAGTATCTGGAAATATCTTTTGCACATGAATATATTATAGACCATTTGCATGACTTGTTGACGTTTCCTGTCAACCTGTACGGATTTCTACCTTCCTTGAAATTCAGATACATGATTAACCAACTGGAAACCCACAGACATAAGAAGTTTTCTCCACTACAAATAGCGTATACCCTATACATGATTTTTCCTTCTGCAACCCGTGTATATATGCGCTTCGTCCTTTTCAAAATCATGTATGGTATGAAAAATTCTCTCACACGTGCGAGCTTCTTCTCTCCTCTCTCTTGGGACAGATTCTCCACCTTGCATACTTCCCCTCTGTTGAGGTCACCAATCCTCCTAGCACAAGTGTTGACTCCCTTATGCTAGCTCCATCATGTTTCCACACACTCTACATGATATGTTATGTCACAATGACCAAATTGGTCTATCAGACCGTAAGAGGGTAAGAGAGTAAGTGATTACTTGCGATTCTTTAGAATTTTCTTTATGTGCTCAAAAAAAATTAAGATAAACTTTCCAAGATCACCATACTTTTGTTGAGTTAAGAGGTTATGAAGGTTGGTAGTGTGGTAAATATTTTGAAAATGAGATCTAATATGGGTATAGGATGGACAATCTAAGAGAAAGTGCTTTTTATCTTCAACCTTCTTAGTGTCACAAAGGTGACACACTCTTTCATCCCATGGCATTTTAGGAATTGACCAACGCCCAGTTTCACTATGGAGCTCGTGAGATTTTGTTTTTATCTTAGAAATGTTTTTTTTTTTTTTTTACACTTGGAAAAACAGATAGATAATTTTGATCTTCTAGATTATGGTTGATTACATCCTTATAATGCACCTTAATTTTCTTTTTTTCCCTCTAACTCTTTATCCTACATTTTCTCCTTAAATTTTGATTTGACTTGTTTTTTAATAGGTATCTTTATTAAAATGGTGTCTTCCATGATTAATAGGTTTTATGAGAGACAATACATCTTTATGCCATCCTTGCTTGGAGTGGGTGGTGGTTATGACTTGATTTTGAAACAGTTTTAGGGAAGCCTCTCTTATTCCATGTTGTTTAACTTGTTCTTATGCATTGGGTATCTAGTCATAGCCACACTCTCAATAGGGGAGAGGCTTGTTTCTATAGGGAGGATGGGATGAGAGTTGCCACTTTAATTTTTGAGATTATAGGTTATAAGAATTATTTTTTATTTACCCATATCTTTCTCCGAGTTCCACAGAGAGAGATACTCTGATAGAACTTACATCCATAAAGAATAACAGTTATAATAAGAGTCTCAAAGAGATTTTTCTTATTATCCCAACTCCAAATTTTAGGTGATTTACAATTGTTTTCAAAATATTTTACTAAGTTTCCATCCCCAATAATCATTTTCTAAATGATATAATTCTGATGAGTTTGTGAGCAGAGTCCTCAATTCCAAGGGTATTTGTATGAAGTCACTTCCTCCCAAGTTGTTGTTGTCATATACAAGGTATCATAAAGGATCTTATTAGTTTAATAATCATGACCTTAGTCTTATCGGTGTGCGGTCATACCCATATTGGAGTAAAAATCTTTGAGGATTCTTAGTCATTTTTCAATATCATGGGGACTCCTTGCCATAGAGCGATATCATCGGCATAAAGAAGAAAATTGATGATACCGATTGAGTAGGGCCGACACAACCTTCTTTTTCAAAACAATCTTCTAACTTGTCAATGTATGTACCAAAGTGTAGGGGATATGGGACAACCTTGTTTGACTCTATATTGCAATTAATCTCTTTTGAACAACCTCAATTTTTCAAAATTGGTAATAACATTCTCATACATCCTTGTGCAGCAACCCTCAGCTCAGGAGACCTTGTATCTCTTCCAACCTATTCCAAAGGTTTTTCCTAGGAACCATGTCCAAAACTTTTCTAACATCAACAAAACAAAAAAGATTGGTTTAGTATTCCAAGGGCCTATACCTAATGATCCTAGGGTAAAGATGGTCTGGTTGAATGATATCTCTAAACCCGACCGACCAATTATCTCTTTCTGGTGACTTTCTTTAAAGAGATCTTCTTTTCCAAAATAATTCCATAAAGCTTGGCTAAAAATCGGACTAATCATAATGGTCCCTATAATTAAGGGAATGTTTCTAAAACATTTAATTTAAAAACATTTAAAATTTTGTTTAAAATTTAAAAATATAAATTACAAAATTTAGAGTTTTAAAAAAAAATCATTTATACACTAATTAATAAAGTTTAAAATAAAAAATTAAACTATTATAAATTTTAAATAAAATTATAATATATATATATATATATATATAATGTTTAAATCTTTGTTACCAACATCATGATAATATCGCGATATTGGCGATAATATCGACAGAACGAGCCTCGACGATATTATAGGAAAATATCGCGTTATTTTGGGCACTTTGAAAATATTCATTAATATGTCGTGAATAAGCGATTTGATGGAGAAAATAATAAGCGATCATGGATTAAAATAATTTGGTTAAAAGTGTCATTTGCTAAAACAAAGTGTGGGAATTTGGGAGAAAGGGCAAGAGCGAGAAAGCGTGTTAAAGGGCTAGTAATATACTAATTAATGGTAATATTAATAGTAAAATTCACATTCTCCTTTATCTTTCATTTTCATCCTTTTACTTAAATTTTTTAACGTGCCATTAATTGTTGGAGGATGTTTGAGAGTGGTTTCAACCTCATTGGACTTCATACTTGATAGAATCCAGTGGAGACATTGCAATCTTTCCATTCTTTAAATCCTGAAAACTGTTAATTCAGCAGACTTAACAGTTTAGATTGGCAAGATTGCAATGTTCCCACTAGATTCTATCATGTATGAGGGTATAGGATTAGCATTTAATCAAGAGCACCAAACCCCTCATGTACCTACGATGTTGGTGAAAAGTGATTGTTGAACTCTTTTGTCATGAGTCTAGTAAAAATGCACCCTTCACTCGTGGAATCACTTATTAGGCATGTTAAACTTTTCTATCTTATTTTAATGTTTAGAGGGGGACACTGATGATGATGGGGATCCTAATATAGGAAGCGATTTTGATGATATGTAGTTATTTGTTGCTTGTGTTTTTTGGACTCTAGGGCCATTTTCTGATAACTGTTGATGTTTTGGTTCAAAGATGCATTGCCTTGGTGCTATTTTGGTTATATCGTCCTTACTATATAAATGAGAAACTTTTGCATATTTGTGTATAATGAATTAAATTCATATGGATGCACATGAATATATCTTCCACGAACTCCGCAGGAAGCGAGGACATACTTGTGATGCGCAATAGAGGACACCCGAGTCTAGATTTTCTTCTTCTACATTTCATTAGGTCCAATGCGACCCAGGACCTTCTTCCTCTAAGGAAAATCATTTCTAGAGCCATCACCTTTGCCTATAAAAGGGGTAGAGGGAATCATTAGTTTGTTTATATGATTTCATTGTAGATAACTCATGATGAGATACATTTATTGTATTTTTTGATGATATTTTGAGGCTTTAGAGTGGGGACATGATTCAATGTTGATCCATTGATGCATTCAAGGTTTACTAGACATCATATACATCACTTATATGGGTTCTCTTATCATATTTATGTGAAATGCATTTATTTGATGTTGTTGATACTTTAGATATTTAAAATTGAAAAAATAATGAATATTTTTGTATTTTTTTAGTTCTTACTACGACATTTTTCGATATTTACAGATATTTTCCCCGATTTTGCCGATATTTTCGTTTTAGGACCCTAGAATATTTTGTCGTTGCCGATGTTGGTAACAACGGTTTAAATTTTAAAATTTTAAAATTTAAATGTAAAAAAACTTAATTTTAAATAACTTATTAATATTTCACTTAGTGACAAATTGAAGTCCCGAACAACCGACGCAAACAACAAATCACGGGGTTGTTTAGCGTTGAAGATGTCGGTGATGCTTTCGACATAAAGCCCAACCCATACAATTAGGACACAGCCCTGAGACCAGAGATCCGACTTAGGGCAGTGGATTCTTGGACGTCTTCTCATACTATGTGGATTTTAAATTTTAAGTTTTAATTAAAAAAAAAAAAAAAAAAAAAAATTAAATGTTTAAATTTAAATTTATTTTTAGTTAATGTTTTTATTTTAAGTTTTTTTAAAATTTGGAAAATTCTTTTTAAGTTTAAAATTTTAAAATTTAAAATTTTAAATGTTTTTTTAAATTCAATTTAATTTTAGTTTAATTTTTCTTTAAATTAATAAGTTTTTAAAATTATTTTTAAGATTAAAATTAAAATTAAAAATTATATTAATTTTTAAAATTTAAATGTTTTAAAATTTAATTTAATTTTGGTTTAATGTTTTTTAGTATTTTAAAAGTTGTTTTTGTTTAAAAATTGTATATAATATAATTTTCAAAATATTATATGGATTTATTTTTTTAATTTTGCTTAGTTTAATTTTAATTTTTCCATTACTATTAATTTGTTTTAGAATTTTTTCATGTTATTTTAAAAAATAATATATATTTTAAAAATTTAATGATGTTTCAAGTGTTTAGATTTATTTGTTTATAATTTATATTTAAAAAAAAATATTTTGTTTAATTTTTATTTTATTTTAATCTTTTTTTTAAAAAAAAAAAAAAAAAAAAAAAAAAAAAATTTACATTTTAAAAAAAATGTTTTTTTTTTTTTTTTTTTTTTTTTTTTTTTTTATAAATATTAAAAACAAAAAAGAGTTATTTGATTTGTTTTAGTTTTTTTTTTTTAATTTCCTTTTTATTAATAGGTTTTTTTCTTCTTTTTAATAAGTTTATTTGCAATAGTGTTAGTTTTTTTAGGTAATGGTATGAAAAGTGATGGAATTTTGAGTTTGAAAAAAATGAAATAAGTGTGCTATTAATAACATCATGTTTCAATTTGGATGTTGATTTTGTGATTTCTATTCACAATGATATTAGTGGTGAAAACAATAGTTTTAAGCAAGTCATAATACTGACCTTATAGAAAAGGAGTTTTCAATGTTAGCATGACTTTTAGTTTTGGGAATCGATTTTTAGGTTTTTATTCATAATGGTATTGTTTGTTAGGATCACAATTTCAACTAAGTTATAGCACAACCCCAAGGGGGTGGTGTTGACCGGTGTGAGCACCACCTCTCAGCCAAATTATGTAATTTTAACCCGAAAAAAAAAAAAAAGGGGGTGATGTTGTGAGCACCACCTCTTGATAAATTGTAATTTGAACCTCGTAAAAAAGGGGGTGATGTTGTGAGCACCACCTCTTGACTAGGTGGAACACAACCTCCAAGAGAAAAGGGGGTGATGTTGAGCACCCAAAAGGGGGGTGGTGTTGTTCTGTTGTGAGCACCACCTCTTGACCAAATTGTAATTTTAACCCCGAAAAAAAAGGGGGTGATGTTGTGAGCACCACCTCTTGACCAAATTGTAATTTTAACCCCCCCCAAAAGGGGGTGATGTTGTGAGCACCACCTCTTGACCAAATTGTAATTTTAACCTCCAAAGAAAAAGGGGGTGATGTTGTGAGCACCACATCTCGACCAAATTGTAATTTAAACCCCCCCAAAAAAAGAGGGTGATTCTATGAACACCACCTCTTGATCAAATTGTAATTTTAACCTCCAAGAAAAAAGGGGGGTTGATGTTGTGAGCACCACCTCTTTACCAAATTATAATTTTAACCCCGAAAAAAAGGGGGTGACATTGTGAACACCACCTCTTGTTTCGGAGGTAAATTTTAAGGTTTTATTTGTAACTTTATAGATGACGATTGTAAAATTTTGGAATTTTAACTCCGAAGAAAAAATGAGTGCTACCGGTAGCACAACTTTTCAAAACGGGGTAAAAAATGTGACCCTTGAAAAAATGAGAATTCTGGAGAGTTCTCGTTAAGTTGGTAACTTTGTTAATCTTGGAAGATGCCTCTCTCCCATCTGGACTTGAAGGTTGGTTCCCACTGAACAACTGACTCCCTCTAAAGTCGGACTCGCTTTGAAGTCTACACAACCTTTTGAGATACCTGCTTCCTATCCACTATCCTCTGCACAGTCCTAGGTGATATGATTTTTAACCGATTATATATTTGCAAGAGAAAAATAATACACACAAACAACCATACACTTAGACACATAATTATCTTGAAAAACCCCCGTGGGGGAAAAACCATCCTAATAATAGATTTATTATTCCTTCACATAAACGAGCCAAGCCGAGCCAAGTGATCTAGCCACCGCTCACCTCCATGCCACTTTACAATGGATCCTTACAATCCTTATAAAGGCTTCTTCACATGCATTCTCTGGAATACAAAACCATAGGCCATCAATACCATGTGCTGATACCTAAACCAATTTGACTCATTCCCGAGTCAAGGTTAACCCTAACAATCCCCCCTTTAAACTTGATTTGGGGATTTCACATGTATCACTCCTATCACCTAGGTTTTCCTATTGACTTTACTGGTGAGTTACCAGGGGTAGGCATGCCTTACCAGGTCTTACATCCATATTCCCTTTTACATGAAAATAATTTCTGCTCCATTTTTTTTTTTTTATGTGTCTCATGGTGACTACACCATCACCATATATTGCTACAACCTCTCGCTTTTCCATGCTCATATTCTTGCACGTCATCCACCATGCCTTCTTTTATACCTTCATACAAGCTGATCATTAACGTCCATATAAAAAGAACCCATCTACCAGATTACATGGGTCATCAGCCGTTGTAAATGCCAGCTCTATAGGAATTATCTTTACCTACATGGTTCATCAATCTTGGTCCCAACACTTTGAGATTAAACCATCTCACATTCCTCCCACAATTGAAGATTCAACTTCTCTGATTCCAGATCAAGCTAGTGTACAAGTACATCTTCCACCCTTGTACATATTCCAGTGGTTCATTCCACAACTTGATACCACATAAGAGGGAAACATTTTTCTTTGTGCTTCTAAGCACCTAGGGAAATCAAAATCTAACCAGGAACCAAAAAATGTGATGTCATGTACAACCGATCATACACCCCATACAATTCATATGATAAATAATTATATGCTCAACAATAATACAATACAGGTACAATAAGCATAAACAACAAACCAAAGATCTACTATATAGTCAGTCACTCATAAATTCTCTCCTTTCCATCTCATCTTTCACCATGTGCTACAAAATATAATGTTTCTTTCAAACCCTTGGTTCCATATATTCATTGGCCTTCATGCTCACATCTCCATAAGTCATCAGATCTAGCCTTTCCATTACTTCTCAAAGCGACCCATCACACCAATGGATATGATACTATGGTTTAGCACAAGGGGCCCTTGCCCGATCTCTTTAGAGAAGGCCACTCCATTGTTGTTGAAGGATTTCTTCTCATGACTTCTATTTACCCACGACCATTAACCTCACGCTACACTTCACCATGTAGATCCAATCACAAATTTCATGGATGATTCGAGTTTGACCCATGAGGGTTTTTCTCCATGTTGATGGTCACGTACAGTCTGTTGGCTCCTTTGAAAATACTCATGGTATCTATCATTTGCACGTTAAAATCACCTTACAGAATGTGTCCCATTCAGCCTCACACCTATATACTTCATGAATATATCTATTTTGATATGATGATGCCAACAACAAATATCATGCAATGACATCAATAAATTATTCAAATAGCAAACCAATCTGCCATATATGCCTCCCTTCTAACGACTCGTCCAAATATGACATTGTTGGATTGATATTGATAAATTTTGAACCTCAACGACTGAGCACTACTAAATCTCTACAACACTCTTGTTTCATCCACTTTCGAACCATAGACCCTTATGGTTTTTGTCCATTGATCCACATATCGACATAGAAACCTCTCTCTTCAACATTTCCTGGGTTGAATTTCACTGTTTAAATGTTGGAACCCTTGCGAGGAAAGCACGAACTGGATAATACCGGATCCTCAGACTCGATCCCCTGACTTGTTTTGGTTCCCATACCTTCTGGAACTTAAACTTTTCAAATTTGAATGTGCGGGGAACCCTGAACACAGATCTCCATGCTGCCCAATGGAGGCCTGCCTTGTCCTGATATTTTGTACCTGCATAAAATCTTATCATTGAAGTCCATATAAAAAGAACCCATATACCATATTACGTAAGTCATCAATCGTTGTAACTGCGAGTTCTATAGGAATTCTCTTCACCTACATGGTTCATCAATCTTGGTCCCAACACTCGAGATTAAACCATCTGACATTCCTCCCACAGTTGAAGATTCAACTGCTTTAATACCAATTGATAGGATTTTAAACCGATTATATATTTGTGAGAGAAAAATAATACACAAAAGAAATCATACACTTAGACACATAATTGTCTTGGAAAACCCCTATGGGGAAAAAACCAGCCTAATAATAGATCTATTATTCCTTGACCTAAACCAACCAAGCCAAACCAAGTAAGCTAGCTACCGCTCACCTCTAGGCCACTTTAAAATGGATCCTTACAAGCCTTATAAAGTCTTATTCACATGAATTCTCTAGCATACAAAACCATAGGCCATCAATACCATGTGACTGAAACCATGTGTTGAGACCTAAACCACTTTGACTCATTCCCGAGTCAATTTTAACTATAACACTAGGATGCTGCTCCTTTGTACAATATCTTGAGGGTTGAATCCGTTCGAACTTTGGCTCCTTCTAAGATGGTACTATTGGTGGCCCCCCTGCCTCACCAGTCATGGAGCTACCTGCTTCCTCTATACTTGTGCTCCTAGTGGGGCCGCCTGCCTCACCACTAGTGGAGCTACCTTCTCCTCCTCATATGTCTCTTTTCTCCTACTAGTCATAACATGCATAGGTTGGACCTCTCTAACTCCAAGAACCACTATTTATCTAAAGCTAGAATCTCTGGGAATAAACAACACTTGTCTAACTCAAAATAATATGTGGTACCCCTTTCTCTCAATCTATGATACTAAGAGAGCACTCCTCCTAGGTTTTGGAACCCATAACACATTTGACACCCTCAACACCTCTCTTGACTCCAATCAGAATGATACTGTACCATATCCTCATACTGCATGCTTGGCTTTTGCACCAAGCTCCACACATAAGTATGAACCAGTCTCTGTGAAATTTCCAAACAATTCTCTAACTCTTATCATATGGAAAGATGCTCTACTATCCACCTACTAAGTCTCCTTGTTGGAGACTGTATCTGAAAGGTCTGATACCAATAAGGTATCCCTTTAGAATCTGTCTGCAACGTCATCAACCTCTGATGCCAATGTCTACTGCCTTCTTCCCCTTCCCCTCTGTTGTGGAAACTATGAAAAACAATGACCATAGTCATGAAACACAAACCATTTATATCCTCCCTGGACACCAATCGAGTCTCCTCTTGAATACTATCAGTCCAAACCCTTGAAACATCTCTCATGCATAGATCCCCTACAAAAAAGGTTCCCAAAACATGGGGAGACCAACTCAACATCCAATAACACATGTCCATCCTAGAAAAACATTACATAGTCCTACTCCTCAATCCCTGAGGCTGAGAACACACTCCTGGTACCCATAACACATTTTCCACTAGCAACAAACCCCCTGACTCCATCCAGAATACCAATGCTCCAGATCCATGTACTACATGTTTGATCCTCCTACCAAGTTCCTCATACATACCTAAGTCAAACACTATGAAACTCGTGAAAAAATCATGTGCACATGTCATGTGCCAATGGATCTCACTAGATAAGAACCATGAGATCCTCAAAGGCAAGCATCGTGCTTCTTCAAGTCACGACCATCCAATGAACTACTACCCAAGTCCATCATCCATGTCACCAAAACCTCTCTATGTTTTCTCATGCTACCATTGATCCTATTTCATTGTCTGAATAGTCCCAATCTATGGTTGGACACTCAATCTAGTCCACTCTAGACCACCACAACTCATATTTGCAAATGCCCTCATCCTCTTGGGTCAAATACCACATACATTATCATACCTCGACAATGTGAAACTCTACGACACAATGAATACTCTATCTCATCAACCCGCCAAACTTATGAAGCCATCTCATCCATGCCAAAGAACCTAAGTTGCACCCATCATAACTCACCATGACAAGTCACTAGAACTCCATCCACATGGTTGGAAATATGCCACACAACATACTATTTTGATCCAGGCTATCCGCCAATTCACCAGAACTCCCAACCTACGACACCACTAGCTACAATAGCCCACAACTCCCGGTCTAGACAATCTGCTCCATGCCTCAAACCATAGACCATCTAACCTATTTCCACCTGCAACTGTAGATCCCTCTTAGAGCTATCGCCTTATCTCCCTTAGAGATGTCACTTGTGACCTACCCAGAACAAGAACAAGAACAAGAACAACACTCCTCCAATGTTGTACCCAACAATGTGTCTCAAGATGATCCCCTTTTATTTAGATCTCAAGATCAGCTACCATGTCAACTTTCACATGCAACTCTATCTAACTAATTTCAGATCTGAAAATTTCATCCTACAGATCTAACTATCACTGAACAACTTTACACTGAATTTATTGACTGAAAACATATGCAACAAAAAAAACAAGATCATAGATGAATCATCAATACACAAGAGACACAATATTTATGTTTTGTAATCTTGTTAACACCAAAAATTCTAAGGGAAAAAACAACCCTCCCAACTAATACAATATCACCAAAATCTGAGGACAATATTGTCGTCCAAATTCACCAAAAATGAGAACAACCTTGTTCTCCAATAACCATACAAATCATAAAAGCAAACCTCAACAATATACAAATCTGCTATAGACCACCTGCATAACCTATTGACGTCACATGTCAGCCTGTACAGATTTGTATCTTCCCAGAAACGTAGATACACGATTCACCAACTGGTAACCCATGCACAAACATTGTTTTCTCCATTGAAAATCACGTATACCCTATACATGATTTGTCCTTCTGCAACCCATGTATATACACGCTTCGTCCTCCTGCAAATTGTGTATGGTATGAAAAAATCTCTCACATGTGTGACCTTCTTCGCTATTCTCTCTTGATCCAGATTCACCACCTTGCATACTTCCCCTTTGCTAAGATCACCAATCCTCCTATTACTAGTGCAGAATCACTTATTCTAGCTCCATCATGTCTCCACATACTCTACATTATATGTTATGTCACAATGACCTCTCTTCTTTATATACAATTCTTAAGGGTCAACACAAAATCCCATCCACAAATCAACATCAAATTAGGATTTCCTTGTGGGTGTGAAGTCCCAACACAAGACCACAAAACCCATCACCAAACCCATGAAGCCCCCACTCAAATACAAGGGGGTTTTCACCAAATTGAAAGTGTGATGTAGTTCCCACGACAATTCCCACATGCCCAACACTTAGGGTCATGTGAAAATATCTACCATAAGCTATAAAAATCAACATGTATCAATATCTCTTCAAGTATCCATAAGTGAGCAGGTTTCCTTGCCTCCTCACATAATGTATGTGAAATATAGATAATGGTTATGTTGACAAAGGAGTAGCTGGTTCAGATTTTTTTCAAGAGAGAAACCATCAGATTGTTAAAGCCAACTATTCATATTCATGATAAAAGTTTTTCTACAACTATGTGATCACTCTCATAATGACCATATTTGTTTTCAAAAGTTGGAGAAAGATGACAACTACATATGTCTCATGGATAATCTTTTGTAATATCCCCAACCAGGCTAGGAAGGGAAATTATGTTTTCTATCCCAAAATTGTTATTCCTTCTTATGTGAATGTGTTGTTAACTTACAAATAGTTTGATAAATTAGGAATATTTTCAAACATATAGAATATATTCATTACACAGAAAATAACACAGATAACATGGAATCTTATTATGGATGAAAACTCCCAAAATCTGTACAATGATATCTAATGGTTGTGATAACAAATGCAAAGTACTCCTAAGCACACAAATCTGATGGCTTCCAGGAAGGTACACAATATACTACATAGATAGTACAAGAAAACCTAGAATTATGCCAATCTACTGTCCCAAGTCTCTCCAAGACCTACACTTCTCTGTCTAGTAATATCTATTATGCAAGCAACCTTTCAATCATGTCCGGAGCCCCTTGCGAACCCAATCCGAAAAAAAGTTGCAACCCTAATTCGTAGAGGTCCTCATGGGATGACTGCAAGGCGTCTAACGGGGCCTCATGGGACAAACCGTACTCAACCCGCGGGGGTGTCTCCTTCCATAGATGCATGAAACCCTCCTAGCACCTACATATCATACAATCAACCTCCTCTTGAAACTTTTCGATAATACCCTACACAAGACGATATGTCTCCCAACTCTCTCCAATATGAAACCAAACACCACAATGAACTCCAATGAGAAGCTTGGATGGATTATTCTCTTTCCTAGATAGGGTGGGTATTGCACCACCAAAACTAAACTTGCAGTGGAAGGATTTTTCCCAAAACCCCAACGAAAACGTTGGCTACAAGAGCACTCCAATAAGATATCAAATCAAAATGCTAAGGGAAAGGGTTATTCTTCTATTTATACTTTCCTTGGACCTTCTATATCTTTCCCCATTTTGACCAAATCAAATCTTCACTTTATTTTCCTTCCAATTCCATTTAAACATAATTATTTATTTTATTTAATGTCACATTTAGGATTTGTCATTCCTTTTTTACCTAGTGACACCAAATAAACCTCCTTGTCTCCCTTTTTCCTTGTTGGATATAGACTACAAGATTCATATAGGTTTTTGAGTCCTCCTCCATCACATTCAATTGGAAGGGGACATTACAGTCCTCCCTCCCCAAGATTGCTTGTCCTCAAGAAATTCCAAATCAGGGTGTTGTAACATTTTCTCTCCTTCCCAGGTAGAATCTTATGTAGGAAATCCTCTTCATACAACCAAGTACTCTTGAATGACCTTTCTCCTCAGTCTCCATTCTCTGACATCAACAATCTTCTCAGAAGCTAATACCAAATTTCCTTCCTCATCTAATGAAGGAATATTTGTTGAAGCGGTGAAATTTTTCCCCAATTCCTTCTGGAGGAAGGATACATGGAAGGTGTTGTGGATCCTACTACCCTCTCGTAGCTCCAGCTCGTATGCTACTTTCCCAACTTTCCTGACCACTCTGTAGGGTCCATAAAAATGAGGCTTTAGCTTCTCTGCACCACTCTTCTTTAGCGAAGACTATCTGTGATGATGCAACTTGATAAATAATAGATCTCCAACCTCAAAGATGTGTTCTACCATGTGCCTATATGCATATATATTCTACTTATTATGAGCATCCAACAAATTATCCTCCAGTAATATCAAGTTGTCCTAAATTTCTTGCAACCAGTCTTTGGACTTGAGAGCTCAGATCTCCCCAACACCAAATCCACAGAAGATGGAGCGTCATATGAATATAATTCTCTGAATGGGATCATCCCAATGAACATGTGATGAGTGGTGTTGTAGCAGTGTTCCCCTAGATGAAACCACTTTATCCATGCCCATTGTTTCCCTGACACATAGTTCCTCAGGTACCCCTCGATCCATTTTTTCACTATATCGATCTGCCTGTCTTTCTGGTGGTGATAGCTAGTACTAGGTGTCAAATTTGTCCCATAAATCCAGAACAAATCCTGCCAAAACATACTGAGAAAACTTCTATCCCGATCACTGACTATGTTCCTTGGGATACCATGGAGCCTGAAAACCTCCCTGAAGAATATATATGATACATGAGATGCACTTTACTCTGTAGGAATGGCAAAGAAGTGCACACATTTGGTCAATATGTCCACTACCACATAGATGCATTCCTTCCCTGCACCTTTGGAGATTCTATGATGAAGTCCATGGAAATGTTATCCCACTTCTTCTCTGGAATCAACAATGGCTAAAGTAGTCCCATCGGATGTGTGAATTATGACTTGTTCTTTTGGAAATTCATGCACTCCCTCACATGATTAAGTACATCCCCCTTGCGAACCTTCCATGAGAATCTCTCCCTCACCTGCATGTAGGTCTTCATATACCCCTGGTGCCCTGCTAGTGGTGCATCATGTATTTCCCTCAAAATATTATCTTTGAGTGTGGACTCATGGAAAATATAGATCATATACTTGTAGTAGATGATTTCATCCACTACCATGTAGTTGTCATCCTGAATACTTCCTTCCATTAATTCATAAGAAAAGGTATTCTTGGAGTATTCCCCAAGATAATGGAGTTCTAGTTTGTTGAGATATATGTCATGGATAATCCTACATGTTTCCTGGATAAGGAATCAACAACTATATTATTCTTCCCCTTTACATACTCAATGTCAAAATCATATTCTTGAACCTTACTCACCCATTTTTGTTTCCTCTCATTTAGGTCCCGTTCTCCAAGAAATATCTCAGGTTGTTGTGGTCAATCCTCACCACAAAGAACCCTCCTACTAAGTATTGTCTGAACTTGACCAATGCTTGCATGATGGACAACATATCCTTCTCATATATCGGGTAGAGCCTCTCAGGCTCCCTAACATTTCGGCTCTTGAAATCTATCAGATGTTGGTTCTACATAAATACTACTCCTATCCCCTCACTAGATGCATCACACTCCAGGACAAAAGGCTGCATGAAATATAGGAGTGTTAATACTGGAAAAGTGCTCATCACCCTCTTCGTTATGTTGAATTATACCTCTGCATCCTATGACCATCAGAACTCCCCCTTCTTGGTGAGTTCTTTAAGTGGCACAACCAATTGTGAAAATCCTTTCACAAAGGTCCTGTAATATCTTCATATCCAAAAGAATCCTCGTAGATATGTGATTGACCTGGGGGTGGTCCAGTCTAAGATGGTTTGGATATATTTTTGATGCACCTTCACTCCCTCAACACCAATCACATGACCTAGATAAAGGATCACTGTCAACCTAAACTTACATTTTTCTTCCTTGGAAAAACGTGATTGCTCCTCCATAATGGTGAGAATCATGTCCACATACTTCAGATGTTCCTTCCACCTCATGTTGTAGATTATAATATCGTCAAAGAACACCAGTAAGAATTTTCTCAACGTTTTGTTGAATATATGGTTCATGCACGACTAAAAGGTAGATGGTTTGTTAGTCAAACTGAAGGGCATGACTAGAAACTCAAATTCCCATAGTGACACCAGAATGTTGTTTTATGAATATCCTCCTCTCTGACCAAATATGGTGGTATATTGATTTCATATCAACCTTTGATAAGTACAATGCCCTCTGCAATTCATCGATAATCTCATAAATTATTGGTATCGGGTATCGATTTTTTATGGTCTTCTTGTTTAGTGCCCTGGAGTCTATGCACATACTCATAGTTCCATCTTTCTTCTTCACCAATACAAATGATGAAGCGAAAGGACTATATATAGGCCTAATATGTCCCATATCTAACAACTCCTTTATGACCTTCTCTATTTCATCCTTGAATCTCTTCGGATGCCTTTAGGGGATGGTGATCACTAGTTTTGACCCCTCTTCTAGTTCAATGACATGCTCAAATCCTGTATTAGGTGGTCTCCTTACTGGAAATGGTTCAAATAATATCTCATGCTTTCCAATTAATGCATGGATATCTTCATTATAATACTGTTGTTCCTGTGATGGCTTCTCCATGGTGACCAAGCACTTTGTTGCACAAGCCACGTCCCCATGTCTAAAAAGGGCATCCATGCACTAGTTAGATGTGATCCCAGGGACACTTGTTGACATACCTCTCAAAATGACTTTCTATCCACCTTTTTCTTGGAACTCCATCCTCATATTCCGATAATTCATGTGGATATCTCCCAATGAGTACAACCACTAAACTATTATCACCAAATGAGTATATGTTAAATCCATGACGTAAAATTCATCATACAACATATAGTTTTCCGATGTTACTTCTAGTCCCCTGATCCTTTGAGTACACATCATGTTTTACCCATCTACTACTACCACATTGAATCCCTCAAAATACTCTACAAGGATTTTTATTTTGGTGACAAGTGAAACATCAATGAAGTTATGGGTGTCTCTACCATCAACCAATGTTGTAACCCTCTACCCCTACACAATGCCTCTGACCCTGAAGGTGTAATATTTAGGGACTTTTGAAAGTGTGGAAATGATCACTCCCTTGGGGATATCCTACAATGGTTACTACTCTATATCCTTTGATGGTTCACCACTATCCTGTGCAATACCTTCATCATCATCGTCATCCTTATCGTTGGAAACTACCTCAATGTAATGGAATTGAACTTTTCCCATACATCAATGACCTGAATCCCATAGATCTTTGCAACTGAAGAAAAGTTTCTTCTTCCTTAGTTCTCTCCAAATATCCTCATATGTCTTGTCCTTCCCTGTCCATGGATTATGGGGAAACTTTGTCTCCTTAACCCCTTTAGGGATAAAGGGTTTTGTTGGTACCTTCTTATTGATTGCATCCTTCATATCTTGGGATCTCATGATGGCCTCCTGCAATGTGGTTGGCCTGAAGGACTTCACCCATCCTCTTAGGGTTAAACTAGACCTTCCATGAATAACATCACCAACCTTTGCTAAGAAATATCTATCACCATAACTGCCATCCTCTGAAAATCTATGATGTATGCTTCTGGTATACCTGTCTGTCTCAACTGTGCCAATTCCCTAAAGTGTATCTTAGGGTACTTTTTATCAAACCTATCCATCAAAATCTGAGTGAAGTCCACATATGAAGTGATGTTGGCATTACCTAATGTTACCAACCCATGCTACCACCATTCATGAGCTTCTCCTTCCAAGTGAAGGGTGGAATACTTAATTTCTTCTACCTCAATGATTGGGTTAAGCTGAAGGTAAGAGTCCAACATATTTACCCAGGCCCTAGATGTTCTCTTTGTAGACCCATCAAAGGGTGGGATAGTCAACCTTTCCACCTTATGCATGAGGTCATAGTTGCGTGGGCTCTGTGTTCTTATGTTCCCCTCCCTAGGTATGTACTTTTGTTTGAGGTTGCAGAATTCATTATAGGAAAAATTTCATGGATATCTTCATCTATAGTCTCATACTCCTTGTATCAGGTGTTAATACAAAGCCCCTAATCTAGTTTCTCATGTGCTTCTATAGGCTTCCCTGTCATAAACTATGGTAGTAAGGGCCTAGGGATATTTAGGCTCCTTCTCTGAGTTGGGGTATTGCTATTTCTACTCTATGCATGTATTTTTTCACCCCAATGGGATCCATTGGGTCCACCTTCACCCATACCATTTGTATTCCCATACTGGCCCACCAACTGTGTGAACACCTCAAGCATCTGCTACTGGAACATGGATGTATCTTCCTTTCCCTGGGATGCCTCATTTTGTCCCTTTACTAGATATTTTAATATTTGGAGCATAGTTCCTTCATGGTTGTCTCCCATGATTCCTTTTGGATCTGGTTCTATGTGGTTTTCTTTTGTTTCTCTTTACAGTGATTCTCAAGAGGTCTATCCTCAACGCCATTTTCTTCTAGAAATTAATGTAGTCACATGTTGGAAGAACCACTAGCTCTGATACCATTATAATGTACCCAACCAGGTTAGGAGGGGAAATTATGTTTTATGTCCCAAAAATGTCATTCCTTCTTATGTGAATGTGATGTTAACTTACAAATAGTTTTCTCAATTAGGAAAATTTTCAAACATATAACATACATTCATTACACATAAAATAGAGAAGATAAAATGGTATCTTATTATGGATGGAAACTCCCAAAATCAGTACAATGATGTCTAATGTATGTAATAACAACTACTAAATAATCCTAAGCACACAAATCTAATGGCTTATAGAAAGTTACACAATCTACTACACAAATAATACAATAAAACCTGGAATGATATCAATATACTATCCGAAGACTCTCCAAGCCCTACACTTCTCTATCCAATGATATCCACTCTGGAAGTGGCCTTTCAATCCTATCCTGAGCACCTCACAAACTCAATACAGGAAACTAATGCAACCTTGATTCACAGTGGTCCTCACAAGATGACTACGAGACATCTAGCGGGGTCTTGTGGGACAACCTGTACTCAACCTGCGGGGGTGTCTCCTTCCAAAAATACGCAAAACCTTCCTGACACCTATAGATGAGACGATCATCCTCCTCCTGAATTTTTTTTCTAATACCTTGTGCAAGCTTATATGCCTCCAAACTCTCTCCAATGTGAAACCAAACACCACAATGAAATCCAATGAGAACTACAAATGAATTCTCCTCTTCTCTAGCGAGGGTGGGTATTGCACCACCGAAACTAAAATTGAAGTGGAAGGGTTTTTCCCAAAACCACAATGAAAATGCTAGCTACAATAGCACTCCAATAATACATCAAATCATGATGCTAAGGGGAAGGGTTATTGTTGGGAAATTCAATTTCATAAATTGCTTTCATTAAATTATGAACCAGGGATACTCATAATCTTGTGATGATGATGGAAAAATATATGCAGGAGTAGGAAACTAACTCTAAGATAAGAACATTCCGTCAAATTACTAGTCACAGTTCCATTGGTAGAAAATCAGGTTGCAAGGTGAAGTATGCATTGTATGCTCCATGCAATAGTACTCTGTCAACTTAATCAGTTTAGGGGATGAAAATCAATTTTAGATCACACATGCAGAAATATTACTTTCCTTGGGAAACATGTCACATTTTTGCTTCATTTTTCATGTTGCCTCAAATTTTGTGTCCATTGTTGGGCGTTTTTTCAGCACATAGTTTTTGCCGATGGTTTTCTATTTTCGGTTAAGGAATTAGGGTTTTTGACTAATCCAGGTCATTGGGTTAGGATTTTTGATTTCATTGGCTCCTATATGTATATTGTATTGTAAACAATGTATCACTACGAATGAATATAGAATATGTTGGTTTTCTCGGTTTGGGTTTCTAGGGAAAAACTCTCTATGTAATGTTTGTATTTGCCATTGTATCTTTTTTTTTCTTTTACTAAAAATCAGTTTGTAGTAAATATTGTACAAAGTTAAAATCTACAATCATCCCAAAGTGGATAGGGAGGTCACAACTAATTCTCCATTGATCTTGTCACGAAGGATAGGATGTTCAATATAGAGCATAAATATTGGGGGGTTGTATCAATGATGGATGGGGATGACGAGGGATTTTATGTGAGGTGTATAAATGAGAGTGAAGTTTTATCTAGCTCGAGGTTGTTTGACTTGATAAACCACATGGTATCCTCTCTTTGAGACGTGTAAAATCATAAGGTATATATCCACTCGGAGGTCTCATGGCCACAAGAGTTGAGAACTATGGTTAGTGCCACAACTTGAGGTCAATTGAGGTAGTCTCAACATGGTTGGTGTTTCCCTTCTTGTAATTGATGTTCAAGTGAAATATTTGTAGGTACATAGACCAATTCTGATGGTGATCATTCTGTAACTTTCTTTATGTATGCATGAATTTTAAAGGCTTGTGATCATTGCGGATGATCGTTTCCTTTCCCGGAATGTAATGCTTCCATTATCTACATGACTACACAATGGAGTACTTCTCTTTGTCGTAGTTGGGGTATTTGTGAACAACATCAGACAATGTTTCACCATGATAGGCCTCTTGACACCCATGCTGAGTGAGGACTGCATCGATGGAATAATTTGAAGCATCTATATCAATATCGGATGGCTATTGCAGGTGTGGAAGAATAAGGACTGGTTTTGAGCAGAGGTGAAATTTCAAATCCTAGAATTATTTTTATTTTGTTACATCCCAAACAAAATTGGCCTTGGCTCCACCCTTGGTTACCTGGCTTAGGGCCCCAACTATATGAGAGAACTCCAACACAAACCTACGGTAGAAGTTGGTGAGGCCTAAGAAGATGTAGATATTAGTCAATTTCTTTGGGGCCGACCAATCACGAATGACTTGGATTTTGGTTGGATCCACACACACACCCTGCTCATCCATGATGTATCCTAGATATTGAATTCTTTTCATGATGAAGGAAAACTTCTCCAAATTCGCATATAATTTTTGTTGTCGCGGGGGGGGGGCAAGACTTGCTAAATATGCTTTAAAAGTTCCTCCCATGTTTTTCTAGAGATGAGGATGTCATCCATATATCTAACCACAGAGTATTTTTTGAATTGTTGTAATATATCATCCATCATCCTCATGAATGTGGTTGGGGCATTATTTAAGCCGAAATTCATGCCCAACCAATCGAAGAGACCTTCTTTAGACTTGAAGGTTGTCTTCCATACATATTTTTTCTCAATTGACACCTTCATCATTGGTCACCTGGAAGCCCAAACAAACTTGGCCTTGGATCCTGTTGACAGGCGTAAATGACACACCGTCAACTGGAAGGATAGATCCAGTTTCGGGGTTGTCTAATTAACCCAATCCATTTGGTATGATCTTTTCGGATGGGTTTAATGGCTTCGTTAGGCAACTAAGGTCCTGAAATAATGAAAGAAGATAAACTAACCTAAATCTATAACTAAGATACTATGTACACAAATCTAATTATTTACAAATACTAAACAACAACATAAATATGAACATGTGATTATGAACAAAATATTTACAATTTGTGGGTTTTGGTGGGTGTCTTGCGAAATCAATGTTTTTGTAATTATCGGCGAAGTAGATAAATAAAGCACATATTTTTATATTTTTTGTTTTATAATTTAAAATCTAAGAATTCTAAGGATACTAATAAAACGTAGTCTGAAACAAGAATAGAATAAGGGTCATAGCCAATTTAAACTGCCTCATTTCATTGACAAATAAACTAATAATAGGAATTAAATGTGAACATAACTAACCTAATATTAGCCTTATTAGGTCCCATGTGTGTAACATGTCTATGTCCCTATGCAATCCAAACTTCCATTTATCTTGCCTGTGAGAGAAATCTGAAACAAGCATATGCTAACATCTCCTGAGTAAACTCAAAGTGTTTTTGGGAGAAAGGATATAAGAAAATAAGAATAAATATATAGATCTAGTGACCTTGTAATGATGAATGTTTACAATAAAATAAATTTTAATGTGTAGCATTCATATGATATATCAACTCAACATCAAGTATAAATCACTGATATTAAAGTGAAATAACGATCACAGATATAATATATGAAACAAAAAATTATAGACAAACTTTAAAGCACTGAATAAAAGGAAACATTATATGTTGTTGAGGCTAAAGTTGTGTAACATATTAATATCCCATAATATAAGAGGAAAAACATAAATGGGACAGTGTCACGCTGGTCTAAAGACGAAATGTGAACAACTTGTCCATTCAGTTCTAAGAATTACATGTCCATAATCTGTTTCAAGCAAAGATGTCTTTCACTAAGAAAGTGAACATTATCTAAGGTAACCTGGGATCCAAATACTCATATCTCACAGGATAGAGTTGAATCTCCCAAAATCAATTAATATTACAAAAATAGTGGATTGAAAACCACTTATAACAGAGTTGGTTTAGTCAAAAATAAAATCAAAGTTTTTATAAAACATAAAGAAGGAGAAAATACTAATCATTTAGGCATATGATTGAAAATGTTTCCTCCAAATAATCAGCAGCAGAATCTCCCATTTCCTGAGAAAATCAAAACCAATTTGATAAATTAGAAAAGCAATTACTAATAACTATTTTTTTTATTACAAGAGACTTGGCTACATAATCGAATATTATGTAGGCGGTCTTAATTTTAGTAAAATGAAATCAAACTTCAAATCTACTTATTTCGAATTAAACAACATAAATAAAATGAAAGGAAAATATTATTGTTTTACCATTAAAAGTTAACTAAAGAAGGGTCAGACAGTTTAGAGTTTATTATTGCCTTGACATTGGTCGTATTCTTAATGACTATGTTTCCAGATCTCTTGATATGTTTAGTCTCCCTCTTTGCATGCGCCTTGAGATCAAGGTTTTCTTACTTCAACAAATCATTATGAGCAGTGAGAGCTTTAATTCGGGCCTGTAAGAGAGGAACGTTTGTATAGTAATGCTCAACCCACTTGAAACAACCATCACAGTGTACAGGGGAGATGGCAAGTCGATGAAGGACATAATCAACCAAGGGTGCTTCAGTCTTACCTACTGTTTTCTTCAAATATTGCCTAATACCAAAAAATCCTTCTTTACCTTTAAGGCAAGGTGGTAAATTTGTCACGAAATCATGAGGTTCAGTATGAATGATGACCTCCCTCGTGGAACCCTGAATTTCTGAATCTTCCCAAACTAGAAAATCCTCTATCTCAGGATCTGAACCCTCATTGATATTGATCGGATCGATCAAGCTCAGATGAGTATCATTTCGGTTCCTTAGTTTCCTAGATATTAGGTGACCCACTTTCTTGTTCTTGAAACCCAAGTCTGTGCATTGTTGTTTCCTTCATTTACAAAGTTTCTTAACATCAGTCTCAACACTAGCATCATTCACAGGAACACGAGGATCATTTCCCTCCAATTCATCAGTCACTTGTTCAGGATATCTACGTAGTAATCCTTTATCTAGAGGGGTTTTACTAATAAAATCTGGTGTTGTCAATTGAATTTATGAACTGACTTTTAACCACTGGCCCATCTGAGTTAGGGTTTAGAATTAAGAGAGGATTCACTGTAGGATTAGCCTGGGCAAAACCATTCCTCATAAAAAATATCTCACAACTGTCACCTATGGTCGACGGATGATGCATCAACAAGATTTTAACCAATCCATGTTGGAATAGGCTCGAATTGATAGTCTGTTTCTTGTAGTGCTTGGACATCTTATAGAGACTCATCAATAAGTAAAATGGCATATCTAAATCGAAACCTATGAAATTCATGAGCAAACGGATATGGTAGAGAAATACCAGTCCGTATTGACCTTTGCACATAACAAATTGTTTCAGAATTAATAACAAACTATGCCATCTAGGTTTTAACAGAGCGATAGGAATACCTTTGATGCAACAAGTGGTTTTACGAGATGTCATAAACAGACTCCACGAGACTTCTTCTATTCAAGCATTTTTGAACCACCTCTCACCCTTTGATGGGAGCCCTATTTCTTTGCTCATGAATTCTATCAACTCTAACTGTATGTCTCCAATATTTTCTTTGAAACCATCAAAGGTTCGTGTGAAGGCTTCTGCTACCTGAAGATTATAACCCTCAAATTTATTAAGGAATATATCCCAGCCATTATTCTTTTGGTCCTTAATCGCATCGTCATGGGAAAGTAAGGCCTGGCATCCATTCGGATCTATGCGAATGACGAGTGCCATGAACACTATAAGCAAAACGCAACAAGGATTACTCGGAATAGTTTTAGGTTCCAATCGTGCAAGAAACAAAACAAGTCTGAATGGAGAGTGGAAACATGAAAAATAACAGGTCCCAGGGGTTATCATAACTCGGATAGTGGGAACGAAAATGAGAGGGTTCATTGTATCCCTTACCATCTCTCGTGATGAGTCACAAAAACAAAAGAGTACACAACCCTATGCATATAATGAATAGCTTCATTAACATTTTGAGCCAACAAGGTAAGGTGAGAATGCGAGTACAACAAGTTTGTACTCAGATATTATTTTTGGGATTAACTGCGTAGTGTAAGTCATTAATCTATGACCCATATTCATGAGTATTAGTCGCA
>SNQJ01S0014402.1:177530-191983 GCA_010110895.2 Picea sitchensis | reverse complement strand
CTATGTGTGAGCTGTGTGTTGGTGACTCTATTCTAGTCTGCTGCATTACCCTCATGCAAGGGTATTTCTGAAGGGTTACCTTTTGGAAAAGCTCCTACACTGTCCACTATTGATCAAGGGTTTACTTACAGTCCTGTAAGTATAGATCTGAGGGTTTTCTTGGGTAAAGTTTTTGGCTGGGAAGGGTTTGGGTCTTTTGTTTTTATTCCAGTGATCCTTGAGCTTGGTGGCTTGAAAGTTCCTTCAACCTTTGGCATAAAAGATTTTTTAGTTATCCATGAACTAAACCTTTGTCTGAGCATAACTACAAGGACCTACACCTATTGTGATTTTGTGTTATCTTCAGAGGTAAGACAGGTAACAGGTAAGCTTCCTTCTTGTTTCTCCTAGTTTCAAATCTGAGTTTACTATAGAATTGTCTTTATTGAATAAGCATTGTACAGATATGCTCCTTGTTTACTGTTTAAGCATAGTTCCAAAACTAAGTTATATATCTGCTGTTATAGATCTGTTGTTACATTAAGAGAGTTTTTCATTACTGCTTAAGATCTGAGATTTATATGATCTGAGTTTTCTGCTTCTACAGTTACTGTCTAGATCTATCTTTCTATATGATGTTATCTCTGTTTATGTTCCAGATCTAAGTTGGTTTAGCATTGAAATTAAAAAGTGACCATTGTCTAGTATTTTACCCTAAAATCTAACAGTCTCGCTTTTAATGTGGGGTGTAGTGATTGAGTTGGATGCAAATTCAAAAAAACCCACCGTTTTGATGCCTAAAACCCTCCAAATTCTGCGATAAAATATCATTCAAAACAACAAAGGCAAAACACCATTTTCTCTTGATCATAACGGATGACCCTCAATATCCCCTCTTTTGTTCTCTTAAGCATCAATATACCTGATTAACTTTTCATTTTCAACTGAGCAAAGTAGACATGATGAATGAATCTGATTCTCCAATTTCATTAACCAAAACACGTAAGATAAAAAAAATAACTGGAGAGGCAGCAACCCCTACTCCAATCATTTTTCACTAATAGGAGTTTTTTAAGTCATTGTACTTAAAAAAAAACCACAGACGGTAGGAGGAGACGTAGAAGAGAGCAGGAAAATGATAGTGTCTCGGAGCTTCCGATCAAGAACATAATAATAGTGCAACATAGCAAAAAAGCAGAAGCAAAATGTCATAGAGATTGCAAGCACTTCTGAAGAGAAAAGACAAAAACAAATTGTCGTAGAAACTGCAAGCACTCTCATAGTAAGAAACAAAATTGCAAAACAAATTGTTGCAAAAACTGTTGAAATTTCCAAAGCAAAAGAAGGAGTACAAAAACAAAATGTAGCAGAAACTGTGGGCATGTGGTATTCGCCACAAAAGTCTGTTAAAAAGGTTGTTCAGAACTAGAGTCATAAAGATGAGTTCGCTCTTGTTAATGGGATTTTGTTTTACTCTAAAATAAGTAAGGGTTTTCCCTCTAAGATGGTTCCTATGTAAAATTATGTCAGGCCCATGTTGGACAGAGAGTTTAATAATTCTTAATCGTCCACAAAATTTAAACACGCAAGGACCAAGTTTCAATCAATCACGGCTAACATTGAGAACAATAACTACAGTTCTTAAAAAAAACAAATACAAATTTGATAACCCGCATCAAGCTACTTTATATGAACTATGGATACAATTGTGGGGTGAAGAAGATAACGAGAGTGATGAGCATGATAACCATGTGGAATAAAAAAACAATGCATCTATAGATCTTAAAGGAAAGAAGAATAAGTTAGTTGATGCAAAGACAGGGAATGCATCTGTGAATTGCAAGAGGAATAAGCATGTTGAAGCAGAGGAAAATAAACATAAACTTATAAGTGAAAAAAAAAACAAGAAAAGCATAAACATGACGAAAAAGATGAGTCAAGTAAGAAAACCATATTGGACTCTTTGATCAAGCGCAAAGCAGGGGACGTAAAAATAAGTCAAGAATTGTATAATCAGTTTTGTGTAGAAAATGATGGTTGTTTTAAAGAAATTGAAAAATGTTATTCACAAAATCTTTGAAGACACTTAATCACAGGTAACGACTATGCTTCAGGCTAGTCTCCATCGACACTGATCAGATGATTTTCATCAAACGAAAACAATGAGATGCTTACTGGTGAATGCTCGACAAAACAACTTCCACCACTTAGTAAAACCAACATTGAAGGAAAGGTGGCTCCAGCAAAAATGTTTGGACATGAAATCTTACTCAAGGAGACTAAATCTCTTACAAAAATAGTCTCACGTGCACCTAGAAGACCTTGGAGCAACCATAAGTAATGGCAGTTCTTAAAAATGACTACTACCATGTTCCGTTACTAACAATAATCATGGCAGTAACTTTTCTGCAACCATTGTTAGTAATCTATGGTTGTTCCAAGGTCTTTAGGTGCATGTGAGATTGTTTTTGTAAAAAATTTAGTCTTCCTAAGTAAGTTTTCTCGCTAGAGCCACCTTTGCTTCAGTGGTAAAAGTTGTTTAGTTGACCTTTCACTAGTAAGCATTTCATCACTTTCGCTTGAAAGATGAAATTCATCTGATCAACGTTGTTGGAAACTAGTCTAAAATATTGTTTTTACTTGTGATTGAGTGTCCTCGAAGATCTTCTGAATAACATTCTTCAATTCTTTTAATGCACCATCTATTTATGCACAAAATTGTTTATACAGTTCTCGACTTATTTTCACATCCCTACTTTGCGTTTGATCAAAGAATCAAACATGGTCTTCCTATTTGGTTCATCTTCTTCGTCTTGTCCATACTTTCGTTTCTTTTTTTCCCTTATAAGTTTAAGTGTATTTTCCTCTACCTCAATATGCTTCGTCTTCCCCTTGCAATCCACAAATGCATTCTCTATCTCTATATCAATATGTTTACTCTTATTTCCCTTAAGAACCACAGATGCATTGTTGTTCCACACAATTACCATGTTCATCACTACTGTTATCTTCTTCACCCCATAATTGCATCCATAACTCATACAAAACAACCTGATGTGGGTTATCAAATTTGTATTTGTTTTTAGAGAAGTGTAGTTATTAATCTCAATATTAGTTGTGATTGACTAAAACTCGGTCCTCACATGCCTAAACTTTCTAGGCAATTAAGAATTATTAACTTGTCTATCCAACATGGGCCTAACATAATCATACACAGAAACCATCTTAGAGGGCAAGCCCTTACCTCCTTCAGAGTAAGACAAAATCTCATTGAAAAGAGTAAATTCATTTTTAGAACTCCAGTGTTAAGCAGTTTTCTTAGCAAACTTTTGTGGTGAAGACAACATGCTCACAGTTTTTGCCACATTTTGCTTATGTACTTTGTCCTTCGCTTTGGAAATTATAGCAATTTTTGCAACAATTTGTTTCATTGTTTCGTTCTTCCTTATGAGAGTGTCTGCAATTCCTACGACAATTTGTTTATGCCCTTCCTCTTCAGAAATACTTGCAATCTCTGTGACATTTTACTTCTGCGCTTCGTTATGTTGCATTGTTATTATGTTATTGATCAAATGCTCTGGGACTCGATCATTCCCCTATTTTATTCGACGTTTCTTCCAACCCCCGCAGTTTTCTTGTGAGCACAATTACCAAAAAAACTCTTCTCGACGAAAAAAGATCGGAGCAGGGATCATTGCTTCTATTGTTGTCTTTTTATTTTATGTGTTTTGGTTTGTGGAATTGGAGAATCAAATTCATTCATCACCTCTGTTCTGCTCCACTGAAAAAGAAAAGCTAATCGAATATATTAATGCTCAAGAGAACAAAAGACGAATATTGAGGGTCATCCTCTATGATCAAGAGAAAATGATGTTTTGTCTTTTTGTCCTGAATGAGATATTATCGCAAAATTTGAGGGGTTTTAGGCACCAAAACGACGAGTTTTTTTGGACTTGCACTAGCTTGCATCCAACTCAATCACCGCACCCCGCATTAAAAGTAGGACACAGTGAGTTGGCGATCGTTTAAGAATTTGGTCATGATAGCCGTCCTTGAGCCTGTGCCTTTGTAATTTTAGTTGGTTTCTTGCCCGACTATGTTCTCGATAAGGTATACCTAACATTGAAGGTTGTTCATGTAGTTAACACAAGTTGATGAGTACCTTTGCAACATCTTTGTTTGCAAATTCAATTTCTCCATTCTGTCACTGAAAAAATACCATTTTAAGTCTCAATACAAAGCTTATATTTAAAACTTAAAAAGTGTTGAATACAATCACACAAACACTACACTTTAGAATATGTTGAATACCATTACACATACATTTTAATTTGTTTGGAGGACCTACTCTTAAAAAGAAGTGAGTAAAATTCATATACATATACATATGAAACTTTCTAGGAACTTATACTTACAAAAAATATAGATGATTACAATTCATAAATTAATAAATTTGAAATATTAATTCTAATTTTAGTTCTAGTATATATTCATTTAACTTTATTTTATGAAAAATTGTAAAATATATGTATTTCGAATAATATGAATAATTTAAATATATATTACCAAAAAATTTAAATAAAATATTTTTTTAATATTAAAAATTAATTAATTATTAAATAATTATAATTTCAATAAAAAATAATAATATGTATATTTAGCAATATCAAATGTATTTTATTTATAAGAGATATTGAGAAGTCTTTCATATTTAAATTTTAAATAAGAAGTTGTCTATTTTATTAGCAAGTCTTATTAAAGTTTCAAATATGGAGAGTTCAACTTGGGCATTAAAAATAAATAAATCTCCATAAAAACAAACATAGTCACATTTGTCGTCTTTGAATTAATTTTAAAGTGTTAAAAATCACAATATAAAGCTTCAAGCATAATTGAATAATTGGCCATTTTTGTAGACATCCATATAAGAGAGGATTTGTTTTATGTATAATATGACAAACAAAGATTGCATTTTGGATTCATATCATATACCATGCTCAACCATGAGAGTTATGCCCTTTAAATTCCCAAGCATATTTGGTATGTATAATAGGTCGCATTAGGAAAGAAAAAATTGTAGCACACCTTAACGGCTTTGCCAAAGGGCGACAATTCTATCAAAACACTGCAAGAGCCCAAAAGAGAGTCCTCTATGATTTGGAATTTCTTGAGATCCATACAGACACATAACTAAGGAAAATTAATGATATAGATCACCAAGTCTATTATTCGTATTGAGAATATTGATTATTCACTATAACTCTCAAACTATGCAAAAATGCCTACCACAATGGATGTTAGAGCATTCTCGCCAATGCATTGAGATGATGATAACACAAATTTCATTACCTTCCCCATAGTTTTCTTAAGGAATCCCACCAGGCATTAGAAATGTCTATCCAAACATATGAATCTTGGGCCTAGTATAAGGGCACGAGAAAAGAGATGTCTCTCGGACCATTTTCAAAAGATTTGACCATAAAATATCATTATCCAAATGTCGTCGTTGCTAGACACATAAGAAGAAAGTGAAAGAGCATGATAGATAAAGATGCATGGACCTATGCATGAAGTGAGTCCACTATTTTGGGCATTGGGGCTATGATTAGGATTATAAAATGCATATGTGATATAACACATATGTGTTATATCACTAGTGAAAAATAACATACAAGCATTATAAAAATGAGATTCATTGTATCGGTAGTGTGAAATAATGTGTATGCCTTATGCTGCATAAAAAAAAATGCATAGGGTCGCTTCATTTGCTCGTTCCAATGTGAGAGTGGGAGACAACACTTGGAAGAAAAAGTACATGTGATTTGCGGAACACCACCCTGCTACCCCTCAATGATAGGACTATCGAACCGAGCATGGAACCTCGCCAATTGACAAGCATCACGTAACTCTCTTGTGGGAAGCATTCTTGAGGTAGGGTTTTTTGGTTCCCATTCTTCCTAAAATCCTTCAATTTTTTCTCTTGTTGGTATCAAAATGATGTTTCAAGTTAAATGAAAACATTAAATGTGTCATAAATAAGCATCTTTTTTTTCCAATGGATCCTCAAAACCTTAACCCTGAAAGTCCTATTTCTCAAAATCAAAACCCTAAAACCCTGAGCACATAAATAAAAACTAAAACCCTCCAATCCAAGAGGCAAAAATGGAAAACCAAAAGGCTCAAAATCCTAACCATCCTCGAGATTAGGACACTGAGATATTGGTGAAATTGGCATCTTTGAGGTGCCTAAGTTACATGTTTAGAGAGGGAGACCATTTATGTCACTTGTTATTGCACAATTTGTACTTGTCCAAAGCCCAAGACAAGATGAGGAAATTGGCATAAATACAGGATAACCTATCATTGTCACCTTAATAGGAAATCCCCACATTTTAGAGATATGCAAGGTTTATCCTAGGGGAGGCATCCCCGATAACCTAAAGGGTTGGAAAGTTAAGGCTATGGCCAAATTTATCTCTCCTCTCATTGGTTACCAAAATCACACGGTCTACGTCTAAGAGATTGAGGCAAATGAAGAGTAATTTGTGTACCTGCACGGAACAAGAACAACAGAGCATATATATGGCAGTTGCCAGTACAAAAATGATAGTAAAGCCTCAAAAGACGATAGGCAATGTGAATATAAGCTAGCTGATATAAAATTGCAGCAAAGTTAAAGTTTACAACAGCAAAAAGTAATTTGTAACAGCCACAAATAAAACACTTCAGAAATGCTTGAAAAGACAGTGAAAACTTAGCATGTATTATGTAGAATGGTTATCAATTGTCACAAGCAAATTCGGGTAGGTTCAGCTAACATATAAAGTTAGTTATGCAGCAAATTAGCAGTAATTAAGGTGGCTGTAGCAGTGTTTTGCAACAGCAGCCACTAAGTTAGTGTTTTAAGTTGAGTTAGGATTAGGATATGTTAGTATGAGCTTCAAAGAAGAGAGTGTAAGAGTTGTTTTGATCAAATCCTTCAACAAAAGCATAAAAATCAGTGCCTCTTGGGCTTATGGAGTCAATTACAGCAGCAAATCATCTTGGAGAAAAATGACAATGATAATATTGTTCAAAGGACAAAAGGATAAATGCTAGAAGTGTTGACAATTCAAGGCCTCTAGCATTCAAGCCTTAAAGATGAATTCTACTAGAGCATAGGCACTTTTAGGCCATAGCGTAACCCTCTCTCCTTGAACTATTGAAATATATATTTGGAACAAGCCTCTAAAATAGGGCTCCTAAAGTACTAGCACTTTAGGGCTTTAGGAGCCTAGCTTAGATAAGATATTCTTGACACAATAGAAAGTGGAATAAGCTAGAGAAAGGAAGAAGTACCTTATGTTCCTTTCCTAGGGTTTACAACAAGCAATTTCATAATCTTCAATATGAAGCAAGTAAAGTTAACCACAAACATTCAATGCATAAAAGAAGTTGCAGAATTTTACTTACTTTCACCAAGAATAATCAAGATTAAACCCTAGTTTAGCACTTCACTACCACAAAATAGCCAAGTAACATCCAAAGAAGCCTCTTCAAGAAGGTGCGCACTCGTAATTTCAGCCAAGTAGCCTCAATAGGGTGAAAATTTCAAGTCAAATTCCTCTTGTGAGGAAGAGTTGTGTGTAAAAATGAATTTGCAAAGATGTATTTATATCACCTTTTGCCCTAAAAATGTCAACTTAAAAATATAATAGGGTCGACCTTACAAAATTACCCTTATAATTCAATTTTAATAAAATTTATTTATTTAGCACAAAATAAAACCCTAAAGGTGACATCATGCCCTTCTAGAGTAATGTTAGGCTCCCACAAGGTGACGCTAGGCTGGGAAAGTATGGCGCTAGGCCTTCAAAGGCCATCCATCATCTCAACATGTGCCAAATGTCACATCACAAGCCTCCTCCATCATCTCCATCAAGCCCTAGTGACATCATGGGCTATAAGGGTGGCGTCCAAACCTCCAAAGGTGTCCCATCATCTCCATCAAGCCCCAGTGATGCCATGGGCTATAAGGGTAACATCCAAACCTCCAAAGGTTGGCATCCAAGTGGTGAAGGATGGGAGTTGGTCTCCTAGCCATGCCAGAGTGCCTCCTAAGGCAACGACCTCCTTCTTCAACATGGGAATGATGATCATCAGCCTACCCTGGGCGTGGGGTCTCTGCATCCATCCTTGGGCTCCAAAGCCCCATGAAGGTTCGAACAAGTCATCTCCTCATGAATACCTATCCACCGAGCAAGGTCCTGCAAAGACAAACAAATACGCCCTCCAAGGGTTCATAAGTCACAAGAATCGTGCCAAGTAAGCCACATCTAATAATCAAACTGTTGAATTTTCATTAATTACGTTAACATCAAATTTACCTTAGCAATTTAAACTTCTTTTGCATGCTCCTTTCTCCATAGGCGATGTTGCACCATCGCCACCCAACCATAGGCACCTGCTCGTGCCACCCCCGAGCATAACATATACATCCTGGGAAACCCTTTTACACAAGGGGAGAAAACCCAGCAACCTTCTTATAAAGAATATCCTTGTCAAGACAAAATAACCAAGAACAAGCTCTATCCATTAGAGCAAACCACAAAGAAGATAACCCGGCAACATAGATGCAACACACATTAGCCAGAGCACTAGGGTGTCTAGCCTCCACTAGCGTACCACCAAGAGATAACCAACAATGCAACTGCAGCTCACTCTAGCCAAAGCGCTAGAGTGGCTAACCATCACCATGCGCATCACAAAAGACAAACCCTAGCGAGAGGTATGAAGAAACCCTAACCAAGATGTGCCCTACTTCCTTCCTTCTGCAGGTTGCAGTTGTAGCTCTCCACCAAACTTGCATTATATCTCCATGAGAGAGTGTGCCAAATGAGGAAGGCGTCACTCTTATTTATACTAATCTGTCCAGTGACTTTTATGGCAGGGTCGACCTGACTTTCTGGAAAATATATTTTATGTTTATCTTTTTCTTCTAGAGCCGACTTCACTTCTGGAGCATTATAATTCTTCTTTATTATTTTCTGTGAGGCTGACTTCTCTTCTGGGATCTTCTTTGACTTCCAATGGTTTTTCTTTAACGTCTTGGCAACTTCATCTATAAGAAAGGTTATCCCGAAGGTGAATAACTCTCGCAGCTACCAGAAACATCAACACTCCCTCTTAGCCAGGGAGGTATTCTCCATGATGTTTTTCCTCTGGTCTTCATAGCCTCGTAGGCTACGCCATGGTCACGCAAACCATGTTATTGGTAGCATCATCACGTTGCACATGACTACACCCAATGTGGACCTTTTCTAGGGCCTCATCACCACTAGAATACACTAGGACCTACTCGCCCGTAGTGTGACACTAGGACCTACTTGCCTGTAGTGCATCGTCAGGGACCTACTCGCCCATGACGTGTCCACTTGGTCTACTCCCAAGGGGCGTTGGGCACCAACCCAATACAACTTATCAATCCATCGATAAGTGTCATACTCAACTCAGTCCATCGAGGAGTATTGTCACAGAAGAATGTCTCATGAAGCTGCAACCATCAATACTCCCTCTCAACGAGGAAGGCATTCTCCAAGCATATCTTGTATTGTTCTTGGTATTCTTATATCATAGAAAAGTTTCTCCATGAGCCTCATTAGCTATATCGATGATCCATCTCCACAACCATGTGTCTAGCACCTCAAGTCATTCTTGTCCCATGACAAGAATTATGACCACGTCGGAGCGACATTCACCTCATAGTTGATCCTAGAATGTCCACATTCCCACATGATCATGAGCATCTTTAGAATGATCAAGATCAATCTTGGAATGTACATATTCCCATAGGATCACTCTGTGAATGCATTTAGCTCGATGTTTTCGGACACGCGGAATTGCACCTCGAGTCTTCAGTCCGTCGAAGACTACATCGAGGCACATCTACTTCGGATGTAGATGTTCCCTATCTCCTCTGGTCTGCAACCCAGTACGGGGAAAAGGGTCCACCTGATTCTTATCGGGGCCACTCACCTCACCGTGAGTGTTATGCCCGATGCAATTCACACACATTGGAGGAGTCCTCAGACCATTGAGAACTACGTAGCTTCAGTCCATCGAAGACTACATCAGGCTTCGAGTCTTCAGTCCATCGAAGACTACCCTAGGATCATTCCCACATGGTCAGGTCCATCTGACCAATCTTGGAATGTCTACTCAATACCCTCTTGGAGATCTAGCAGCAACTCGAATCTTCAGTGCATCGAAGATTACATCTGGGCCTATTCCCACATGATCAAGTCCGTCAAAGATTACATCTGGGCCTATTCCCACATGATCAAGTCCGTCTGATCAATCTTGGAATATCGACACGATGTTGCAATCATCAACACTCCCTGAGGGAAACATTTTCATTCCTGCCTAGCTTGTCCCTATCAAAGGCTTGGTGCAAATGTCAATGGTCTGCTCATCTGTGGATGTGTTGGAGCCTCACTACTCGAAAAAGATCCCTTGGCATTCGTGCCAAGAGAACAACCTCTATAGATGCCATTATGTTCAATACAAAGCTTTGGAAGACTCGTCACCATCTTCCCCATAGTGGGAAGAGCTCTATAATGCAAATGAGCAAGTCTCCTACGCCATGACTCACTCAGACTAATAGAATCATGCACTAGGAACTGGTCAAACTGTCAATCTGTACAAACTCCTTGTCTGATCAGACTGCTTCATGTCTCAAACTAAAGTCATCTAATAAGTTGCCTTCTGCAACCATCACTCTAGCTCCCTCTCAGAGCTATCACTAGTGACATGCCTCTAAGGTAACCTGCCCGAAACAAGAAAACAAGAACAACAACATTTCCATGGCAACCTCCATGGAATTTAGCAACATAACCTGCCATGCAATAAATAACCCCATCACCGCAAGGCTCTGTTAAACACAAACAACTATATATAATAGTTTTCAGGTACATGCCAAGGTTGAAGGCTAGATATATTATTTCAATGTTTGACCAGAATTTTGGCAAAGATGTAGTTACTATTTTCTGAGTTATTTGCAATATCAAAAGATAACCATTCTCTCATTGCAGCCTTCAATCCTTCTTACCTTGGATGGGGAAACAATTTATTGCAACCTACTGGTGTACAAAAACTTGCCACTACGTAATGGCCAAACTATACCTTAACAGAATATGATCAATGCCACTCTTAAATATGACAATCAAAATCACATTATATATTTTTGGGTTTGTCCATTTCCAAACTGGTCTGTTGCCTCTGGCAAAGCCATGGAAGACCATCACTTAACTACTTTGTTCCTTTTGGGTCTAAAATTGATGACAATTTCGAAGTATCGCTAATAAAAAGTATTTGTTATTTATGATTAGATCATTTAATGCACCCAACTGTCTTTTCTGTTGAGAATCTAAAAAGGTTACTTGCTGATATTTTGATGTCAGTTTGGGAGTATGATTCTCCAGGTATTACCTATGAAATAATATAAAAAACTTATGGACTAAGCAAACAATGGCAAAGCAGTCCAGAAATTAGTAAACTGGACTGCTTGTTTCTGTTTTTGTGATAAAAACTTAAGCAAAATTAGTAAACTACATATGAAGAAGGTATCATTATATCGTCGGATTTGGTTCAGTGGTTAATTCAAGTCTCTGGTGCTCTTATTTGGTCCTCGTTTGCAACACATGGTAACCCTCTCGGCCCTTTTCCTTGTTCCATGGAACACACCTAAGTCGAATGGTTCGGGTCCGAGTTCAGGTTCGACAACGATTATGTTCAATTCGGGTTTGAATTTTCCGATAAGGTTCGAATGAGGTTCGACTTTAGGTTCGACTATATATATTGACCCTAATGAAACCTCATCCCAAACCTCAATAAAATTCTCCCTCAAATTCGTCCTAAGGTTCGAATTCAGGCACGCATTCAAGTTCGGCATTAGGTTCGACGAACCTTGAGGTTCGCCGAATTTCGAACCTCAAGCTTTAGGTTCAGCGAACACTGTGACTTAGGGACACACCACGCTTGCATCCAATAAATATGCCTGTAACACTGATTTGTTTTTCTCTGTTTTTCTTTGTTGTCATCTTAATTGTTTTTCCATTACAACTCCCATTCTTGAGTTGGAATATTTATGTGAAACTTGAATTTCCATGCAGAGGCCAACTTATTGTTTCTAGATTCACCCGTTGGAGTGGGGTTTTATTATTGCAATACATCAGCAGATTACAACAATCTCAAGGATGACATAATTGGTAGCTTCTTATTCTAATTTCTAAGATCTAGTCTTAGCACAAAAATTATTTGAATGAGGATGATAATATTGTTTTGAACATGATTACAACCGTGGACACCTTTGTTTTTCTTCATAATTGGTTTTCAAGGTTCCTCGAATACAAAACACATGACTTTTACATAGCAGGAGAGCTATGGAGGCAAGCAAATTTGTCTTTTAAAGGCAAAATTTAAATTCACGTTGTATTTCCATAAAACTAACTATAACTAATTACAATATGACTTTAATTTGAAGCAAGAAAATACAAGCCAGAACTTGCAATTGGGACTCGTGACTTGAGACAAAACAATCAAAAGAAGACTTATTGGAAAATTAAATAAAAGATAATAATATGTGCACCTAATGAATCCATCTGAATTGAAAGCAAACTTATTAAAATCACTGTAAATAAAAGAAAAGACCCAAAAAACTTGCAATAGAGATATGAATTTTAATGATATTATACAAACCAAAGATTTTTTGGGGATATCCGAATTGATATTATATTATATCTAAGATATGGGAATGCAAGACGTCTCACATTGGACTTTATATATCCTAGAATATACTGCAATCAATGCAGCACCACCTATGATTCTTGATTTCCATGTTAAAGTGGGTATTGGGTATTCAATGCAGCACTGCCTGGTGCTTATTGATTTTGCCATGTTAAAAAAGAGTTGGGACTCATATCTCATGTCATAGCAATCAAAAGCAATCTTCTTAGAAAAAATAAATAAAATGTGCACCTAATGAATTCGTCTGAATTGAAAGCGACCTCATAAAAGACCCAAAAACTTGCAATAAAGATATGGGCTCTAATGATATCATATTAAGCAAGGATTTTCTTACATGTAAATTGGGTACCCAATGTGAGAAATGAGGAACGTCTTCAAGCACATATCCTAAATCTAGGTTCCCTATGTTGACCTTCACTCCAGTAAACATAATACCGCTCTCTCTCACAACAACTCGTGAAATGGTTTCCCGACGAGTAGAACTGATTAGGCTTCTGTCACCAGATAGGAACTTGTTCTTCAGAAGAATCTGTGCCATGGTGCCTCTCATGGAACAAGCCAGAGGTCCGAAAGTGTCGTCGTGTGTCGCAAGAGAGGACCAACTAAGAGCATTGGAGACTTGAATTAACCACTAAACCACAACCAACCATACAATGATACCTTATTCATACATAGTTTACTAATTTCATTGGAGTTTTTATCACAATAACAAAAACAATGGCAAAGTAGTCCAAAAATGTGAGAATGTGTCGGAATGGGAATATGCACACAGATTAATGAAATTGCACCGCGTGGTAGAGAAAAGGCTAGCCACGTGAAGGATTCCTTGTGTTAACCGTTGCTCTAGTAAACACAATATTATTATCTCTCACATTAGCTCATGAAACAGTTTCCTGGCAAGAAAAATTGGTTCGGATTCTGTCACCAGACAAGAACCTATTCTTCAAAAGAATCTCGATGTCATGGCACGTCTCATGGAACAAGCCAAAGGGCCCAGAGGGTACCCTTGTGTTGCAAACGAGGGCCAAATGTGAGATTAGACCACAAGAGCAGGATAAGATCAACTTATCCTCCACAAAGACAGCAGAACTCAGAAAATAGACAAAGAAACTCAAACAGAATGAGAATAGAACCAATCTATTATTTCTGTTGTGAAAAAATGCAAAGAGAGGCCCTCTATTTATAGCAATTTTGGAGTGATCCTGCATTTATGAAGGTGTTTGGCAGGTAGCTGGGAGATATGACTAATTAACCTAAGTGAACTTAACTAGTATGCCAATATACTTACGCTAACACCCCCCTTATGTGAAACTTAGGGAATCAAAAATGGGTCCCGACTACAAGGCCATGATAGGTACCCATGTACAAAATGCTCAAATCATTAGACAAAAAAACAAGGAGGACAGAGACTACCCCCCCCCCCTGAAGGTCAACTTCCTTCACCCCAAGTAAGGTGTGAAGTTGAACATAGCGAGTCTCTGTCAAGGGTTTTGTGAAGATGTCAGCAACCTGCAATTCAGTGCGACAATACTGTAAATCAATAATTTTATCATGAATCAACTGTCTGATATAATGCATGTGAACTTCTATGGGTTTGGTGCATTGATGCTCTACTGGCTCCTTGGAAATATGGATAGCACTCTGATTATCGCACCAAATTAGAGTAGGTTCTCCTGCTGAAAGCTGAGCTC
>SNQJ01S0014402.1:108661-139769 GCA_010110895.2 Picea sitchensis | reverse complement strand
TGTTGCAGACTCATTAAAAAAATCTGTGAGCACTGAGAAGTTCTCTTGGTGTAGAGGATCCATGGGCATTGTTGCCCTGGATTGTTGACTATGTAATCCTGTAACCCCATGTATGCAAAGAAAACAACAAGTGGGAGAATGGTTGGTATGTGTTATATTCTTTGCACGAGTAGTAGTGTCTGAGCGTATGTGCTGGGCGCGGAGCCCCCCGCGTGAGGGTTCGGGGGCAGCGCCCATGAATTTTTTTTTTGTGCCTCGGGAAATGTGACACCTGCCTAGGGAAACGTGTCATGTATTTAGGTGGTTTTTCGGCACATGGTTTTTGCCGATGGTTTTTCTATTTCTGGTTAAGGAATTAGGGTTTTGGACAAATCCAGGTCACTGGGTTAGGGTTTTGGATGCCGCTTGCTCCTATATGTATTTTGTATTGTAAACACTATAACAAAATGAATGAATATAGAATATGCTAGTTTTCCCGGTTTGGGTTTCCAGGGGAAAAATCTCTGTGTAATGTTTGTATTTGCCATTGTATCTTTTATGTTGTTTTCTGAATATCTGTTTGCAACAGATATTGTACAAGGTTAGGATTTACAACAAATACCTCGACATCTTCTATGAGACCGTACACATTTACTTTTCTTGAGTCAATGCCTCAAATGTTTTCGTAAGGGCAAGTTGTCTTGAAACCAAGTTTCTTCATGACCTTTAGAGACATGACATTTTCCGAAGCTTCAGAATCCAACATACAATTATTCAAACGGAAACCATTTATACCAAAAGAAATATAAAAAGGAGGGTTTTCCTTTCCTTGTCTTCCATGATACATAGTATTTAGGATGACCGGAGGATCTCTTGTTTCTTCTTGTACCTTTAATGCCCTCAAAACTTCTCTTCCTACAGAAGGAGTCTTGCACATCTCTATCAAAGGTATTGGCATATTCATCTTTCCCATCATGCTCGGTACATCTATGTTTAGAAAAATCTCTTCATTTGATGGTGCAGGCTGTGGAAGCAAGTCATGAACTAGTGGTGGAGGAGGTGGAGGGACTTCCTTGCTGGCTGGAGGTGGTGGAGGAATATCCTTCTTTGTTACTCAAGATGGTGGAACTAGCACTTTATTCCTCATTGAGTAAGTTAGGATTTCCTTTTTTCTCAACTTATCCTTCATATCTTCATCCATTTGATTCAAAACTTCCAACTTAGCTCGTCTTGCTCCCCTCTTCCTAAACTCTTCAAGAGATATAGACACACTCATCATCCTGGAGATCAAAGAGCATATCAATGAAGTTCAACCTCTCCATGACACTTGGATCTTGTTATTTTATCCATCTCAGGCAATCATCATCTGGATGAGGTTCCTAGTAAGGCAGACACCATGGTGATCCTTCCAAGTTGACCATCCCAACCATATCCAATGTGTCAGGTGCCTTGGCTTCCTACTATGGACTCAATTTCCATCCCGCGTTAGACTGTTTGATAAAACTAGGTTTCAAGGCATGATGATACATCTCCAAAGTCGTCAGCCTATTCATGATTTGATTTTGAGTATGGACGAACTGAGTATTCATTTGATCCAACTTCTGAGTTATGAGTGCAATTGGATCTTCGATTGTGATGGTTGAGTTCTTCATCTTTGGTTCTGCCTTGACATGAGGAAACTGGAAGGGCTCGATCTTTAAGTTGATGAGATGTTCCTCAATCTGAGCACTATATTCTCTTTATTTCGCCAAACTGTCATGCATCTTTTCCTGCTAAATGAAACCGAACCGTCCTTCGAAAACATTCAAGTAAAGGAGTAGAGTAGCCACATCTGATGGACATACATCCTTCGGGGTTTGATTGCGTAAATTGTCAAATTTGGTGTCAAACTCTTTCATTGTTTCATTTTCTTTCCTTTTGATTTGATTGAATTACATTTATATCATTCCGCTATCTTTCTTTGTTGTCCATCCTTATTGAACAACTTAGCGAAAGCTTCATAGGATGCTAGGTGGTTGTCAGGTAAGCCTTTATACCACTTTTTAGCATCTTCATCAAGAGACATAACTAATAGCTTCATTACAACGTCTTCATGTTCTATGCATGTCTTCATGTTCTATGCCATTGTCTTCCATGGCCACACTAATAGCTTCAAGGTACTCTTCTAGTGTGATAACGTTGTTTCCGGTGAACTTTAAAAACCATTTATGAGACTCTTTGGGCATTGCATTGGAATAACTAGGGATGGTGGCCAGATTCAAATGCTTGTAAAGGTTTCTATCCCAAGTGAAAGCCATTGGAGCAAGGGTAAGGTTACCTTGGAACAAGGTTTTGACAACGGGGGAATTATGATGAGGCCTTCTTTGGTAAACATTAGAAGGCTTGAATCTTCCTTGGGGAAGGACTTTGGGGAAAGGTGGGTTCTTAGGTTGTGGAGTCACCAGATGAAATTAGAAAGTTCATCAAAGGGGGAGAGGGAGCTTCCCTCAGGTGGAGTCACTAAGAAACTTAGGAGAAGGCTTTCCAATAGCTTGCCAAGTGTTGTTAAGAGTCGAAAAGGATTCAAAATCCTCCCCGACAATGATGCCAACATGTTGTCGCACATATTGTACTTTGGGAAAAGCCCAAACCAGACCACAAGGGTGTGACAACTATGGGAGTATTTTCCCACTTCCACCTTAGATAAACCTTCCCCTCACTTTAGTGATGATGAAATCACCATAAGGGGGGAATCCTGGGTGACCCTAGGGGGATTGAGATGGAAAGTAAATGATATGAAAAGTGTCCCTATAGGTCAAGGTAAAATGTGGAGATGAAGCTTAGGAAAGAGTCTCATGAGAAAGGTAATTGGTTTCCAAGGTGATGTGTAGCATGCCCGGCCCCAAGCTGGGAAATGCCACACAAAAACTCCAAATGTGATACCATTTTAATTTACTGATATGGTCTACATATGCACAAAATTATGCAGAATAAAAAAAATATACATATACAACATTATACAGGGAAAACCCATGTAGAAAACACATAAATAATTACACAGTAATTAAAACAAGCACATGAAAGACACTTATATTTTGTAAATGGAACACCAACTGCGTGGAAATCTCAGAATTTCCTCCCAGCCATAGACTACGTTTCTCATAAAATCAGCAGCAGGTCACCCCCGAGCTAGGGCTAAAACTCCACCTGGCAAAGGAATCCTAAACCAAGCCAGGGTATTTCAAATGGAAACAATGCTTAGAATCATATGCCAACTCTAGTAGACAACCTACAACCTCTCATTCCCCACATGCCTATCCCACCCCATGAAGTGTGCCCCTTCTTTTCTCAACAGTAATTTGACTGCCCCACTTCCCTTTCGGGGCTTCAACAACAAGTTGGACATGAAGTCTCAAAGTCTTGTAGTTGTAGGTTGGCACCTTGGGAAAACAATTCCCAACATTTATCTCACCGGAAGAGAATGCTCACGGGCTTGACAATCCGCTTCTTCAATAACACATAGGCTCAAAAACCCACCTCTTCAGCCCAATTCTTGGGTTACTAGTTGTCCATGGCTCCAAGGCTTTCCAAGTACCGGTATGGTGATGGCAGAAAGGTACGGACGATAGGAGAGTGAGTGAATGAAGGAATGATGGAGGAATCATGAAATAATGATAGGAAATATACTAAACTTCTACTTTTTATTTGCATGTTCCCAACTCGACACTTTTCATGTTGGGAACTACCTTGTCCCCACTTGGGTGATACGTTCCTCCTCCTTAGGAACTTAGGGACTTAAGATAATATATTACATAATTAGATCTTAAGAAATATTATTATAATGTTTCCTTGGCTTAACCCCTCTTCCTAGACTCTTAGCCCCCTTTTCCCTTCTAGTGGAGTTTTATCCCCCCCATCTCTTTTTGTCTGGCTGGTCTGCTCGCAATGATGTATTTTATTAATAATATGATTGATTACATAATACAATGATAAGCTCGCTAGCCTTTTAGCATCTAGGCTCTCCAACCCAATAATCACACAGGCACTCTGGCCTATAATATCCTGGCTCACCAGCCTATGAAACATATGTACAATACAACTGGAAATCAACCTGGGGGTGTTACATTACCCTCCCCCTTAATTATGCACTGTCTTCGGTGCATTATAAACAATGTACATTCAAAAATTCTTCAAAAACCTCTGGGACTTTGCTATTGAAGCTTGTTATCTTTCTGGTGCTCTTCTTTCTAAGTTCCAGATTCATGTGTTCATACTTCAGTTGGGAATCTTTTTCTCTAGTCCATAGAGTTGCCACAGACAAGAATTCAGCTCATGGTTCCATCTAACACACCTCATGATTATAACCACCATTCCAAAAGCGTTCTTCAATTACCTCTTCCTTGTTGCACTCACCTTTCCAGGCTCAGGCACCCCTTCACTGCTATACAACCCTTCAATGATCCATCTTGCTAAGGTTTTCACACACAAGGAGAGCGTCAACTCATCACCAGACCCCCACTAAGGATCTGCAATTATAGGCTCTGGTGTCCTAACAATAGCCTTTCTGCCCAAGCATTCCAACTTTAATAACTATTATCTCATTTGTAACACACACATACAATCATCATGAGACAATATCATATCAATTTCATTTAGAAATTCAAATTTATTTCATAAGGAAATTCAACTTTTTCCAAAAATATGAAATTCCATCTCATATTTTATTGGTTGTTGTAGCATCAAGCATTAGTATTTCTTATGGCTTTCAAAAGTGTCATACTTGAGACCACTTTTTCTACAATGCTTCCATCTTGTGTTTAGCCAAACAAATTATTAGTCGTGATGTACAATATGCTTTTATTGTAATATTTACAAAAAACTTCACAAAGTGCTCTCATAATTTTTTATGCTTAACAATTCAATTACTTCTATCATTCCATTTATTATTTGTAGTGAACTTATCATTCCATGCACATGTATTATCAACAACTAAGATTTTTCCTTCCCTTGCCATCATTACTCTATTTCTTTGACATAGATTTCCTATAGTCCATCTTCATGTGACTACTTTAACTTGAAACTCTCTTGTTACATTATCTAACAACTCCTGAAATGTTCTCAACTTCATGAGTCAGTAATAAGCACAACATTTCATATGTTAGTGTAATCATGTCCATGAAATATAATATATGAATGCATTCACTAAAATGTATTCAATAATGCCTCCAAGCATACACAACTCTATCTTATCATGCATGTGTGCAAATTTACCACTTTCACACTTTCATAATTTATTCATGCATATTATTCAATTCACCCTTGCATTGGCTGTAGAATGCCCTTTTATCCAAGTCATGCATCCCACCATGGTGAGTTGGAAGGTCTGGCCAATGCTTCGACACATTATCCATACACTTCTTATTGTTTGCTCAACTATTTGGATGCCTTCCTTTTCGACCCGAACACTGCACCAAGAATATAATTTTGTGGTGCTCGTTAGTGTTATAAAAAAGGTTGCATTTCAAACATTAATTATAGTAGGAAGTTCGTTGGATACTTGTGTGGCACTATAGGTTTTCCATATCCAACCATGTCATGGTCTCAAACATGACTAGTTTTACTAGCATTTATTTCTATAACAGGGTCATGCCCCTTTACTTACTTTGATTATTAACTCATAACCAACAAAATCCTGACATGCTATGATGTCAGATGAATGCATTCTAAGTTAAATAACTTTTGCAACTATCTCGGGCCTTCAACCTTTACCACACTAGTGGTGTATCATTTCCATTAATGCCTTCAAATTATACAATAATGCCATTTTATAAAATAAGTCTAGCTTAGGAAATTCTTACCTAATTCCCTTCAACAAATTTGCAGCATAAATACATAAGTTCATACCTGCATAACTACCATTAAATAAATTTGATGCTACCTGATTAGTTGGTAACAATAGGAGGTCCCATGTCTCCTTTATCAGTCTAATAATCAACACTTCAACTTTTTGTTGCTTTATTCCATATGCAAAAACATCATCAACAACACTTTTAATCATACAAAAAAATTATCTTTCTTGGCACAACATCCATCCTTAGCATATTTATGTGCACTAAGAATGCATCCTTAGCATGCTTATAAATGCATGTGCATTTCATCTTCATGTTCTATATATGGTTCTCCAATTGGTCATATCATAATTATTGCTACAACAATTTCAACAACCTCTTTCTTCATGTACCACCTTCTTTTTGTTGTTCCTGGTTGTCCTCAAGTCTCACTGAATTCTTGTATCCCTTTACTCTCACACCTAAATCATTAAACATGCTTTCTTGCTTCCATGATCACTTTTCAACCAACCACACTTGACCACTTTTGCATTTCTAGCCATACACTATGTTGATATTAATTTTCAGTATTCATCTATTTCCTGGATCTTCAACATCTAATTACTTTACTGAACCAATTAATTCAACTTTCCCTTTTTGAAAACTTCAACTCTTGTGGTTTCTTGCACCATTTGCTTCTCCTTTCTTAACCCCTTTGGGTCTCAACTTGACTTTCTTAGTCAATTTCCAGCATACTGCAGTGCTTCACAAATGTCTTATTTTCCAGTTTCATAAAAATTAATTGGACATAGTTAGCATTACCTTTACTTGCCATCCTAAATTCCATTCGTACTTCCAGCCTTCTAAAATATAACCAATGGCTCCTTTTCACTTGAGATGGGTTCTCCTCAGATTTTTTTATTTTGCATTCCATAGTAAATATAGAATCATTTTCTTCTTCATGGTTGCTTATTGATTTCCCTTCATAAAACACCTCCATGCTTGAATACTTTTGGATTGACATCCCAATCTACCTTGGGCATGTGCTCATCACCTTTGAAATACACCCAACATTCTCTACATGCATTCTCAGTCTTCTTTTTATTGATGTCATAGCTCTTTAAGCGTTGCAACAGACTAAAATAATTTGGCATCCACCTAATGGTACCTTTCCCATTATCTTCAATTACTCTCGCACTTCATCCAACTCTAGAATACACTTAGATTTGTGTAATGCCTTCCCCAAAAGTATGGCTACATACTTCTAGAACTATTCTGCACATGATGCATTGCTTTATGCACCCGCTGACACTTTTCACCATACATGCACCTTCATTATTTCACCCCTGAAGTTCTAAAATTCACACCATGCTTCCACTGCACTACTCTGATAACAATAATGGAGGTACTACCCCAAAAATTGTATGTTTGATCCTTGGAAATGTTGCCCTTATCTCCATGTATACATTAACTCCCCTTTTATCAGAAGACTAGCATCTTGACATATCAATCCGCTTAGAACAAATCTACCCACAATGCACTTTTTTATCTTTACATTGTCTTCCTTTAGAGAGAATAATATTTCACTACTTCCTCCACTTAATTGATATTCATTTGCACCTTGATTCCACTGAGCACTTTGATTAGAATAAGTAGATTTCTCACAGTGAAGTCCTTTACACATAATTATATCTGCTTGTAATCCCAAGCCTTCATGGTTGCACCTAGACTCATACCTTAACATTCTTCAGTCTGGGCCTTTTACCATCTTGTGAGGGATTCTTGACATAACACTCTGTCTTTAAGTCCCTCTGCTCATCCTTAATACCAGGTCCAAACTCTTTCATATGCTGTAAAACCATCCTTCCATATTTCCATGCTTTGCTTCTCCATATGAACCTGTGGTACATGAATTATCATGTATTGTAGATGGTTTTCTTACCTAGCATCCACATCTAATGTGCATAATTGTCATCTGGAATTCTTCCTCCCAACAAAAGTTTCTTTTGTTAATTTTTTGGTAGCTATGGGAGGTATTAACCTCCAATATAACCTTTATGCTTAGAATAGAAGATTTTGGAAGAAAGAGAACCATTAAACAGATGTGGAAATACCCTAGAATAGAAGTCGGCCCAAGGACAATAATAATAAAGAATTGAAGGCTCCAAAAAGAGAAGTTGGCCCCACATGAAAAGTCACTTGGATAGGCTAGTATACATAGAGGTAAGGCGCCACCTCATTTGCACACTCTCACTCACTTAGTTAGGGCACAAGTTTGAAGAGTCACAGTTGCAATAGTTAGGGTGCAAATGATCCAGATTTTATAAGCAGAACGAAATGAATACAGATTATTATCAAAATATGCTTAACATAGAATAACAAATATACAGTAAAATTGGTTTCTATTCAATAAGGAAATAAGCTAAAACTGTAAAATGCAGCGGAAAACAAGCTTGCTAGAATGGTGGCAGCTTATCTTTGGGAAGAGATGTGACGACTGCGCTCATTCACAAGAAGATGATTACAATGAGGCTCTCAATTCCTTTTAACAATAAACAAGAATGTCAAAAACCATAGACATCCAAAATCCTAACCCTAGGAGATGAAGCGCCAAAAGTCATGTGGGCCCTGTTTGGGTAAGTTAGTACATCAACTTCCCAAGGTCATAACTTTTTCATATGAGCTTTGTTTTAGGCGCACGATGGCCCATTGGAAAGGTATATTCGAGGACTACACATGTTGCTTGTAGCGAGCCCTAAAAACGATGTTTTGGGCCTCAAAACGACCCCAGAAGTCAGCGACCCAAAAACTAGGAAAAAACTGTCCAGTTGGAAAACTGCCAAAATGAGTCGGTTGGAATAGGTGGGAGGCCATCGACATCCATATTGATCATTCCTCCCCCCTTAGGAAGAAATGGTCTCCATTGTGTTGAATTCCCCCATTAGATGAGGAAATTTATGTTGAATTTGGCCCCGAATAAGCCACTTGCCTTGGTGTAGGAGTTGCCCTGCTTTGACAACTCGATAAAGCTGGATCCTTTGCTGGCGAGTGCCCTTGACCTATTTTTCCACAATATGATCATTGGATTCCTGTTGTATGCATTCGGGGTCGAGCTCTATTGGCGTCAGTTGTTCTGCTATCTCTGAGATGTCCAATAATGGTGGGAAATAAGGTCAAAGGAGATCCACGTTGAACACTGGGTGAAGGCCAAGGAAAGGAGGAATGTTGAGCTCAAAAGAATTATCACCCATGGTCTTGGTGATGGTGCATGACCCATAATAGAGTGGGCGAAGCTTCCGATGGGGTCTAGTAAAGCGTTCTTTTTGAAAATGCAACCAAACTTTGTCGCCCACCTGAAACTTATGTGGCACCAGATGTTGATCATGGCCCTGCTTGTACTTGTCATTTGACTTGTGTAGGATATCCTGAACTTGTTGACAGATGTGTTGGATCCACTCAATGAACCGGGTGGATTTGTCATCTTCAGTTGGAGCAAGAGATGAGTCGGCCGAGATGACCGCAAGGGGTAGTGCAACATCTATGGGACCCAATGGTTGGAATCCCAACCCCACCTGAAAGGGGTTGTGGCCAGTTGAGCTATGAAAGGATTGGTTGTAGCTATGATGTACATAGAGAAGACTCTCATCCCTTGTGCGAGGGTGCTTGGAATTATACATGCACAGGATATGCATGATCATTCAATTTATGACCTAAGTTTGGCAATCTGTCTGGGGGTGGAAGGCCGTGGATTTGTTGAGCTTGGTGTCCAATATTGACTAGAGGCTCGACCAAAATGTTCTGATAAATCAATTGTCCCATTCTGAGACAATGGTTTGTGGGATTCCAAAATTTACCCAGACTCATTCAAATAAGATCTTGGCAGTGGCCTCTGTTTTGATGCTCTTGTTGCAAGCGACAAGAATTGCCATCTTAGAAAAGTGATCAACAACCACAAAACAGAGTCATTTCCCTGCTTGGTGGATGGGAGGCCCGACATGTAGTTCATGGATATGGATTCCCATGGTCTGTCAGGAGTAGGAAGAGGGGTGTAGAGGCCCTATTTCTTAGTGGTTGGTTTGGAAATAATGCAGGCAGTGCAGGACCCGATATACTTGTTGACCTCCTGTCGAAGTTTCGGCCAGTAGAAATGTTTCGGCATCATTTCCACTGTCTTTTCGATGTCGAAGTGTCCTGCCACCCGAATGTAGTGGGATTCTCAGATCAACTTCGCTCACTCGCTTGATGGAACATAGATATGGCCCACACGACACAACATCCCATCCCAAAGATGGAAATTAGAGACAACTGAGTTTGTGCCCAAAATTTGGTAGGTGGTGGCGAAGTCTGGGTCTGTCTCATAGAGTTGGGGCCATCCAGAGGTCTCATGGGCGCAAGATTCAGCACCGTGGTGAGTGTCGTGACTGGTGGTCTATTGAGGCAATCAACAACGCGGTTGGTGCTTTCTGTTTTATACTTCATGTTGAGGTGGAATTGCTGCAAGTATGTGGACCACTTCTGATGGCGGTCATTCTGAAATTTGCCTTGTGTCTGCATGAACTATAGTGGCTTATGATCAGTGTGGATGAATGTATCCTTCCCAAGAATGTAATGTCTCCATTGGCGATAAGCTTGTGCGATGGAGTACATTTCTTTTCATAATTAGGGTACTTACGAACAACATATGATAGTGTCTCACTATGATAGGCCACGTGGTGGCCGTGCTGAGTGAGAACGACGCCCACATCATTGTCTGAAGCATCTGTCTTGATCTCAAAGGGATGTTGCAGGTCCAGTAGTGAAAGTACTAGGGTTGAGCACAAGCACTACTTCAAATCATCGAACGCTTGTTGTTGGGACCGACCCCACACTAATTTTTCCTTACCACCACCCCTGGTTACTTGGTTGTGGGCCCATGCAATATGGGAGAATCCCAACACGAACCTGTGGTAGAAATTGGCAAGGCCCAAGAAGCTTTGAAGCTCAGTGAGTGTGGTTGGGGCTGGTCATTCATGGATGACTTGGATCTTGATTGGATCCACATGTACACCATGATGATCAACGATGTAGCCCAGGTAATGGACCATGTCCATGCTGAAGGAGCATTTTTTTAAGTTGGCGTATAGCTTGTGCTGCCGTAGGGTGTGCAAAACCTGTTGAATATGTTATAAGTGTTATGCCCAAGTTTTGTTGTAAATGAGAATGCCATCCAGATACACCACTACAAAAGTATTGGTGAATGGTCGCAGGATATCGTCCATCATCCTCATGAAAGTGGCTGGAGCATTTGTCAAGCCAAAGGGCATGACCAACCATTCGAAAAGACCTTCCTTTGACTTGAAGGCAATCTTCCATACATTTGTCTGTTCTATCAAGACCTGGTGGTAGAAAAACTTCAGATCAATCTTACTAAAGTATTTGGCCCCTATGAGCTGAGAAAGGAGATCGTCGATTCAGAGAATTGGGTACCGGTTTCTGACTGTGATTTTATTCAGGGCCCGATAATCAATGCAGAGTCGCCAAGTTCCATCTTTCTTATGTACCAGCACGATTGGGATCCTGCAAGGCGATGAGCTGGGACGGACGTGCCCCTTATGGAGAAGTTCTTGGATCTGCCACTTGATCTCTTCATTCTCTAACAAAGAGCGACGATAGACTAGCCCATTGGGCAATGGTGCGCCAGGGGTCAGATCAATGGGGCGCTTGACCTGATAGTGCAGAGGTACCCAGTAGGTGAGGAGAAGATATCCGAGTATGCTTCCGTGACCTTATCCACTTGCTTCTGCTGTGTGGAGAGGTCAACCGCAAAGACTCTGGATGTAGCTACTATATTTCATTCATTCTGAGAGTGAATCACAGAGAAGACAAACTTCCCCATCTCAGAGATGACCTTCTTGCATTGCTTGGTAGAGATAAGGGAAATAACACTAGGTGGGACTCCCTCTGGTATCCTGTACAATTTCTTGTTCAAAGTAATAATAACACTGCGAGGCCTAGACTCATATATAGCATGGCATTTCCATGAATATGGTTGGCCCAAAAGAACATTACAAACTTCGAAGGGGAAACATCACACAATACCTCATCTTTGAAGGACTTGATGTCGTATGACAGACGACATTGTTGGCTGACACGAATGTCGCTTCCTTACTGGAGCCATCCGATGTTGTAGGGCTGCGGGTGCAACATTGTCGGCAGGGCGAGTCACTTGACAACTTCTGCTGAGATGAGGTTCTTCTGGCTACCGCTATCAACAATGTAATGTAGTGGGGTACCCTTCACCCACATCTGTGAATGGAAAATGCGCTCGCCTTCCTCTGGCTCGTCTGGTTCACTGGGCTGGAGCTTGGTGGTAGCAACGATAGAACTGGGTTTTGCATCAATGATCCATCTCCCCCTTTCTGATTTTGACTCAGAGTCGAAACCTGCATCTGAATCAGAGGCTTTCACCTCAGCCACCATCGACTACTTTGAGCGACAATCAACAGTGTTATTCCAGGGTCTCTTATGGAAGTCACACCACTTCCCGGTATCTTTCTTTGTCTTTCTGGTGTCCTTCCTTGCTTGCGGCCTAGACTGGTTGTCCCGAGGCGGTCTGTCTTTGCTTTATCCTTTTTTCTGGGGGTTGGGGCCGCCCTTTCCTGACTTTTGCTCTGAGGGGTTCCCATGCCCAAATTGTCGCGTCTTTTGTTTGAGCTTCTACTAGATTTTGACGGCATATCGGTAGGCCGCGCCAAAGGATGAGATATCCAGAAACTCCATTTCGTCCTGGATGTATCTATGCAGACCACCATGATGATTGAGCACCAGATTTTTCTCAGAATATTTGATACCCAACTTGGTGCGCAAGGTATGGAAGATATTTGTGAACTCGGGCACTGCTTGGTCTCTTTCTTGCCACAGTGTGGTCCATTTTGTATACAGGTTGTTATAACTTCCAAAAAGGTAGTATTGTTCCCTAAACCATCCCTAAAGGACTCCCAGGTGACCACGACTGTAAATAATGAGGGTTCCTCTGTTTCCTTCTGCTCACAGAAAGTTTCCCACCAATCTTTGACATGGGGAACAACTTTGAGGAGCATAAAAGTAATATTTTCTCTATTCGAGAAGTTATGGACAAATAAATACCCTTCTAGCATATTCAACCATTTGTCTACAACATTTGAGTCTATCTGACCTTCAAATATAGGAATATCGAAGTTGATTTGTACCTTGAAGGGGGCGGAGCCTCGTTTCAGGAAGATGCGTCGCCTGTTGGTAGCCGCCGAAGGATTTGTGCAAAACTATTCATCATCTCGTTCCTCTGTTGTGTGAGGGATTCCTCGAGCAACATTTTGAAGGGATCTCATGTCCTATCCTCTTTATTTTCTCCCGCCATGAGAGGTCACTTGGGCGTGCGAGAGCTTTTGTCCTCAAGAGAAACAAGCTCGAGATCCAATTCTTTGTACCCTGACCTCGTTGGGGACATGCATTAATAACGCCAAGGAGAAAACCGCTCTGATACCACTGATCTAGATGTTATGAGTAGAACGAAATGAATACAAATTATTATCAAAATATTCTTAACACAAAATAATAGATATATCGTAAAATTGGTTTCTATTCAATAAGGAAAAAAACTGAAACTGTAAAATGTAGCGGAAAACAAGCTTGCTAGAATGGTGGCGGCTTATCTCTGAGAAGAGATGTGACAATTGCACTCATTCACAAGAAGATGATTAAAATGAGGCTCTCAAGGCCTTTTTACAATAAATAGGAATTTAAAAAACCCTAGACATCCAAAAACCTAACCCTAGGAGATGAAGCGCCAAAAGTCATNAGGAGATGAAGCGCCAAAAGTCATGTGGGCCCCGTTTGGGCAAGTTAGTACATCAACTTCCCGGGGTCGTAACTTTTGCATACGATATTCGTTTTAGGCGCACGATAGCCCATTGGAAAGGTCTATTCGAGGACTACACATTTTGATTTTGGAAAGCCTTAAAAACGTTGTTTAGGGCCTCAAAACATCCCTGAAAGTCAGGGACCCGAAAACTAGGAAAAACTACCGAACTGGAAAACTGCAAAAATGAGCCAATTGGAATAGGTGGGAGACGACCAAAATCCATCTGGATCAGCAAGTCTGAGAAACACAAGTTGCAGAAGTTAGGGCACAAGTCTTAGGAGCAACAGTTGTAGCAGTTAGGGTGCAAGTCTTTCGGGTATCTCTCTATTGTGAGCTTCTCTTGGTATTGTGTTGTTGTTGTAGTCGTGTTGGTATTTCTGATTAGGGTTTATCTGAGAGGACTTGCTTCATGTACAAAATCTATCTAATAAAAGGTTATTGAGCTCGGGGGTGGTACGTGTAAGTATCTATGGTTGGGTGACATTGGTGTAACATTGTCTATGGTAAAACAAGCATACCAAAATTTTGACATGGTATCAAAGCTGGTTTCCTTCAATAGAGTCTAACCAATAGAAGGAAGATCATCAATTTCCCCTATTTTCAAGCTCTTTGAGCACTCACAAGCCACCAAGAAGGTCATCTAAGGAGGGCACATCTTTCCTCGGATCAGATCTCCAATATTCAAAAGTTGGAAAATTAGGGTTTCCTCATAAAACCCTAGGTCAAGATGTTTGGGCATTTAAAGGTTGAAGTTGGAGTAGATCCTTGAAGAAGGGAGTTTGCCTTGGCATAGCACACTCATTGGTAAGTCCAAAATTCATTTATGCAAAATCTCAATTTTTGTCATATTTCTAGATCCCGGGGCAGAATGACTTCCAACACTAAGCTTTATGAGAAGCTTGAGGGTGTTGATAAATTCTGAGCATGGAAATATAGAGTGATGCTCATTATAGAAGAGAATGAACTAGAAGGCTTCATTGAAGAATAAGTTTAAGAGCCAGAGGGAGATGAGGCTAAAGCAAAGTATAAGAAGAACCTGGTTAAAGCAAAGAGGATTATTGCAGACTCTATCAAGGATCACTTGATCCCTCATGTCTCATCATTGAAGACTCCAAAACAGATGTTTGATGCTTTATCTCGATTATATGAAGGCAAGAATATCAACCGGAAGATGACATTGAGGAAACAACTCAAGAATGTGAATATGCAGAATTCAAAAACCATTCAATCCTACTTCACTAGGGTATCTCAAATCAAAGAACAACTTGAAGCCATTGGAGACACAGTTGAAGAAGTTGAGCTAGTAATGACTACATTGAATGGTCTCCCAAAGTCTTGGGAATCATTTATTCAAGGAATTTGTTCCAGAAGAAAACTAACGAATTTTAGCAGACTATGGGAATATTTAACTCAAGAAGAAGCTAGATTGGTAGCAAGAGAAGAAAAGTTGGGTGATGATGAAAATCAAGCACTAGAAGCACATACAAGAAATGGAAAGAGCATAAATGAGGTTCATTCTCAAAATAAGTTTCAAAATTCACAAAAGGCACAAAATACTCAAAAGGATTATTCAAGTTACAAATGCTTCAGCTGCCAGAAGATGGGACACATTGCTAGAAATTGTCCTCACGTAAAATATCAAATCAGAAAAGGAAAGTATAAAAGACATCATGCTCATGCTACATAAGACGATGAACTTGTTCAGAAGAAAGCAAAAGAAGTTGATTCAAGTGAAGAATATGTATTGATATCATCTCTTACATAGACAATCACTCATGGAAGTGATACATGGATTCTTGATAGTGGTGCTTCTAAGCACATGACCGGTTACAAGGATTCTCTTTCAAAACTGGTTTAGAAGGATTCACCTCATAAGGTGAAGCTCAGTGATGACTATGAATATCCCATTAAAGGGGTAGGAGAAGCCTCCTACGGGTTAGATTCTGGAAAGCCTATGAAGATGAAAGATGTTTTGTATGTACCTGGTTTGAAGAAGAATCTCCTTTCTATCTCAGCATTGGATGAGACATGATTCATAGTTTCTTTTATTGATGGTGAAGTTCCCATGTGGTCAAAAGGAAAGTCTATTTATGATGCTATTTTGATTAGTGTTCGAGAAGGAGGTCTATACAAATTAAAGGGACACTCAAATTCAACATTAGTTCACAGTACAATAAATCTGAGTGATCTATGGCATATAATACTTGCTCACATACATTACAAAGCATTACTGATCGTGAGCAAGATGGTGACAAGTTTGCCAGAGATCCAGGTGAATCATGATGGTATATGCAAGGGATGTGCACAAGGAAAGAACATGAAGAGTCTTTTTCCAAGCAGTGACAACAAAGCCAAAGGAGTCTTGGACATCGTACACTCAAACATGTGTGGATCGATGACAACCACTTCACTTAGAGGGTATGTATATTATGTTTCATTTATTGACGATTTCTCATGTAAAACTTGGATTTATTTCTTGAAAACAAAAAGTGAAGTATTTAGCAAGTTCAAGGAATTCAAAGCCCTTGTAGAAAATCTTTCTGAAAAGAAGATAAAGATATTGAGGTCTGATAATGGAGGAGAGATCACACCGGATGACTTCAAAGCATTCTATAGAGAAGTTTGTATTAAGAGGGAGCTCACTACTCCCTACAATCCTCAATAGAATGGTGTGGTAGAAATAAAGAATTAGACGATAATGGAAGCAGTAAAGGCTATGATTCATGATCAAGATTTACCAATGCATCTATGGGAAGAAGCACCAAGATTGTTGTATATGTGCAAAACATAAGTCCTCACCGTATACTTGGGAACAAGACACCAGAAGAAATGTTCACGGGAGAAAAGCCAGAGGCAACCACGTGAGGATATTTGGTTGTCCAGTATATGTGAATGTTCCCAAGGATAAGAGATCGAAGTTGGATCCTTCAGGCAAGAAGGGTATATTTGTTGGATATAGTGAGACATCGAAGTCATATAGATACTACATCCCTGGTTACATCCATATTGAGACTAGCGGAGATGTTACCTTCGAAGAGGATGCAACCTTTTATAGATCAAGGAAGAATCACACAGATGAGGTCCATGATGAGGAACCTGAAGCTCCTAGAGTTGCATATACATATACATGCAATGACGATGTACCAGAAGAGTATGTTACAGAATATCGTGATATGATAGAACCACAAAGACCTGCAGATCCACCCTGAGAGATGATTGCAAATAAGAGAAGACCAACTTGGGCTCGGGAGATTATTAAGGATGCAGAGAAGTATGGTGCTCCAGACATAACTTTCAGAGAAAGTAAGAAACCACGACCATATTCTAACTACATGGAATTGCTAAGTGATATCATTGATGTAGATCCTACTTGTTATAAAGAGGCTACAGAGAATAAAGTATGAAGGATGCCATGATTGAGGAGTACTAGTCCATTGTGAAGAATGATGTTTGGGACGTGGTTCTGAGACCAAAAGAGAAGACAATGGTGAGTTCCAAGTGGATCTACAAGACAAAGCATTTAACAGATGGAAGTATCGAGAAATATAAGGCAAGGTTTGTGGCTCGTGGGTTCTCCCAGAAAGAAGGAATAGATTATGAGGAGACATTTGCTCCTCTGGCAAGATACACTTCGATTAGATCTATACTTGTGATAGTTGTAGTAATGAAATGGAAGGTACACCAGATGGACGTAAAGACAAGTTTTCTAAACGATGTAGTAGAAGAGGAAGTGTATGCGGAGCAACCACAAGGTTTCGAGACACATGCAATGTAGACACATGTGTGCAGGTTGAATAAATCCTTATATGGATTTAATCAAGCACCCAAGGCATGGTACTGTAGAATAGACAGTTTTTTGATGAGCTTGGGCTTTACCAAGAGTAAAGCAGATTTGTAACATACCCGACCACCCAGAGACCAGGCTACATTACCTTAAATAGGTTGCAACACACCCAACCACCCACAGGCTTGGCAGGCTGCAGTCCCAAGACTCAGTTCCCTAATCTCTAATTCGAAGACAAAGGGTTTCTCAACAATGTTAGGAGCATGCACACTACATGCATAAGACAAGATCCATGCCACAACATAAAAGAGATAAACATCGTGCCATGCACAACAAATAACCAACAAACATGCACATTAGAATACATATCTCAGAGATAATTAAATACACAGTGGAATACATTAAACAGAAAACACAAAGAGCACTTATCTTTGCAAGTAAATGTTTACCAACTGGCTGCAGACCAAGGACGTTCCAACCAACCATGGACATTGTTGTTCATTTACTCTCAACAACAGGTCACCCCTGAGCCAGGACTATGAATCCACAAGGGCGGGTCCTAGGCCAAGTCTAAATACACAGTAGTTGGGTAAGTAGCTCTCAGGTTTCCCAACCTCACAACAATCCTAATTTCCAGCTCTCTTTCCCCCTCATCTTGCACAACCCCAAGAAATGAACACCTTTCTCTGCCATGCAGTCCTTGAGGCTGTTCCATTTCTCTCTAGGGCTCCAGTGCTACTGGTAAGGAAATCTCCCTACTGGAAATTCCAAGGACTCTCAGTTGTGGACAGTTCCATCTGAACTGCCATCAAGTTCATGCACACAGGCATCAATTCCCTCCTGGAATGACAGTAAATCATTAGAGCCATTCAACGATGGCTCTCCTCTTCGTGCCATTCGTTTCCATGCTTATCCCAAGAGCACATGAACTAGCAATAGTGAGTGAAGAGGAAGAAGAACAAGTGAACCAGTGAGAAGAGGATGAACCAAGGGAAGAACGACCCAAAAAAAACCCCCAAGGGATGTTTAAATAATTACATGAAGACAAGAGACACATGGCCTCCCTCCCAAGAAGCTCATGTAACCCCCTCTTCTCCATAAAATCAATTATGGGTAAATAAAATAATAATAACAAGACTTAGCCCCTCAAGCCCCCTCTCTTGTGGAATCATAGCCCTCTATCTCTTTTGTCCTTATCGGTCTTGCAGTCAGCGGTGTATTTTATTAATGTATAGGAAGTGTTACATTTCCTAGGCACTCTAGCCCCTTTTCAACTTTACCAGCTCACCAGCCTAAGTCATATTTACATTATACATTATAGTTTATAAGGGTTAGAATCAGGATGTTACATCCCCCTCCCCTTATTTTGGCACTGTCCTCAGTGCATAACTCCATTCCAATGTTATTAACATTACAATTCCAGGCCCTCTTGCCTGAATTCACATAGGCAATCTAGCCCAATCTTATATACATAAGCACTCTGGCCTAAAACATGTATGCATAGGCATTCTGACCCAAAACATGTATGATGATATTCAAAATTTATATTTCTGGCAACAATTCCAACCAACAAGCTCTCCTTCCCTCTCAGCCCTGCACAACCCAAAGAAATGAACCCCTTTCTCTGCCATGTAGTCCCTCGGGTTGTTCCACTTCTCCCCAACTTCAGTGCACTCGGCCAGGAAGTTTCAGAGTTGTGGGTTCCAGAACTCTAGTTGTAGCAAGTCCATTGAACTTCCTTCCTTCCATGCCTTTGTCATTTAGTTTCTCCAACATCAAATTCTTTTCTCTCGTAGTCTGGTACTTTTCTAGATCTTCAACATTCATCGTTTCCCTACAATATTTCAAATTAGCGAGCATGTCAGTTCAAAATTTGTGCATAAAATTCTCATTCTTTCTCATATTGTAAGAGTAAATTTTCATAATCCAATACAATACTTATTTGTGCGGTTCATGGATCTGCATCCATATGGTTGTCTCGTTAACTTGGCTCACTATTTTCCTTGACGTACCCATTGTGTGCATGACCCCAATCAAGAGCTATCAAAGTCTCCTCTTCCTTGTGGTCACTCACTTTCCAGGCCCATGCTCAAGCATCCCCTTTTCTGATATGTAGTCCCTCAGGGGATCCATCTTGCCTGACCAGGGTTCTCTTGCACAAGAAGTTTTCCTAGGGACACAAGGTTCTCATGTCACAACAATAGCCTTTTCCATGCTTTCCAGCTTGCATATCCAACATCTCATATGTATTATACACATACAGTCATCATGAGATATCATTATAACCATTTCAAACATAAATGTCAAATCTGTTTTATACAGGAAAATAAAATTTTCCAAGCATGATCTTTCTACTCATAATGGTTGGCTCTGTAGCTGTAGATATCAGTCCTCCTTATGGGCTTACATCCTTTCCATATCCAAGACCATTCTACCTGCAATTTCTTCAATTTACATTCGGCCAAAACAATTCGTCAATAATTATCAAATCATAATTGCCAAAACTGTTTTATATAGGAAAAATAAAACTTCTAGACATGAGCTTCTGCTCATAACAATTTGACTCTTGCAACAATAGGCATTGGTATTCTTTATGGGATTACAACACTGCCATATCCCAGACCCCTTTCCTCCTGCAATTTCAACATTCCTCAACCAAACAAATTGTCAATATCTCATGTACAAGATATAAATTTTCATGGCAATGATTCAAAACAAAATCACAAAGTGCTCTGAGAATTGTTTACAACTATAATTCAATTACTTATATTAATCCAATTATCAATTGGAATGAACTCATCATTACATACACATGTATTATCAGTCACACAGACTTTTCATAATGCAACAGTTAATAAGATAACAATCAATGTGCCAATACCCATGGTCACATCTACACAATGAATCCATGCATTGACTACATAATACCACATAACTATGTCATGTATTCCACCATGATGAGTTGGAAGGCTTGGCCAACGATTCAACACATCATCCACACACTTCCTACTGCTTGCCTAACTAGTTGGTTACCTTCCTTTTCCACCCAAACACAACACCAAGAATATAATCCTTAAGTGCTCTTCAGTGTTGGCAAAGAGGTTGCAATCCAAACATTAGATATATAGTAAATACCATCGAGCACTCACATAGCGCTATGGCCCTTCCATATCCAACCATATTATGGTCTCACACATGACTAGCTCTATGGATATTCATTGTTATACAAGAAGTATGTCTCCTGAATTAACCTGGTTATGATCCCATAACCAATCATAACATAATATGCAACTGACATTTTATCTAAGTGCATTCTAGCATCAACAACACTTACACACTCTAGGCCTTCGGCCATTACATATCAATTTAAATACTGAAAATTAACTGAGGGAATTCTTACCTCGATCCCCTTCAACATGTATGCATCAACATAAACTAAATGCATACCTGCCTGGTTGTTACCAACCTACTTGTTGTTGTCTGACCAATTGATATTTGTAGAAGCTCACAGACTTCCCCCTTCATCATTTTGATCACCATTCCTGCCATCCTCATGGGTCTTCACCTCAATGGAAATTATAAGCAACAACAACATCCACATATTTAACCCTGCTGTATCATTTTTCTTGAATACATAATCCATCCTTTAGTCATACTTAAACATTATTTCATAATAACAAACTATTCTAAGTTCACCAACATGTTATATGCATATCCAAGCATGTACATATGCAAAATTACACATCCATATGCACCAAGCATTTACTGTCAGCATGCCTACTAATGCATATGCAATTTAACTTCATTGTATGCTTCATGCACTATAGTGCATTTCTGTTTCAATTCACTTATTTATTTATCTATTTTTGTTGTAGTTGGCTGTCCTTGAATTCCTTTAGATCCTTGATGCCTTGTGTGCTCCCATTCTTCTCATCTGCACTATGGTTCCCTGGGTCTGAACAGTTTTCCAGCCACGTTCCACCTGGCCATTCTTTCCCACTTAGTACCATTCCCCAATGGAAATCCATTTTCATTAAGTGCCACTTTTGAAGTGAGAGAGAATTCCAATTCCTCTGCATTGGCATCTTGCTTCCATTGTGAACTCTGATTTAAGCTTTTAGACAGTAGATAAGTCATATCTAACAAATCCTTCCCTGGAACTCCTATGCTTGACACATAGAGATTATTCACACACCACCTCTTAAGATCTTTGTTTCCTTCCACATCAAGCTTGCAACTGTTTACACTTCTCTACCTTCAAGGCTATGGAGCCTTACTTTTCCTTTCTATGCCCATTAATGACATTATTCACCTGCTAGCTTCATGTCCCATGTGAGGATTCTTTCTTTTGTAGTACCTCATCCAACTTTTGTAAGCAAATTCACGCCTCCATGACCCTAACATCTAATCTTATTCTTGAATTGATTTGGTTATACCTCTAATCATGATAAACCTGAAAGCAACCATCTTGTTAGATCTATACATATATTACACAAACTGTCAATTAAATTTACAGGTACCTTTTCATTTAAGTGATAATATCATTCTTTAATTAATATCATTTTTCCTTTTTATCCTTTATTCATAATTATCATGAATTAACTTTTTTTTAATCATGATTGTGTGTCAGTTCTTTTGTCTTCATGAGTTGATCACAGACATGGATCGACTCATTATATCGTACTCATGCTTATGTTGTGTTCTCAGTTCACAAACAGATCATATTTTGACCCTTTATCAATTCCCTGTATTATTCTAGTGTTAACTCTCTGTCGAATTAAATCTTTATGAGTCACTTCCTTCAAACCATTTACATATGACCAGATGTGCAAAACCACGGGCTTATTTATTTGAGCATTGCCTCTTCTTTTCCCTTTGTTTCTTAATACAGACCCCCTTCTCCTAAGGCTATGCGACCTCCTAGTCAAGGGTCTTCAATATCGAGCCGAATTGGCTCTCTGAAACCTTGATGGTTTCGTTAAGTATCTAAACACAGGCCCTTCCGGCTTTCGGGCGTAGGTCTGATGGCCCCCGTGACCTTCTTCTTCGCCCTTGCGAAAAATCTCAGAGTTGGCACTAGCTCCTTTTTCTCTTGGTCCCTCCTAATATGCGACCTTAGGCGATGACCTCACATAGACACACGATTGCGGCCATGCTCAAAGGTGGTTTCGAACCAAACTACTTTTCGCCCCACAATTCACCTCGAGCCACCATGTGTCCTTTTTCCAAAACCATGGTCTCGATTGTGGACTGCCCTCGACTTCGTAAGGCCCGAGCACCTCCTGTCCCCACAATGCGAGGTGACCGTTGAACTCGTGATATTGATGGTGCTTCTAAATGGACGATCGAGATCTACCACTTGGGAACCAACAGTTCAAATTTACCTCTCCCAGATCGACAGTTGTGGTCATTTCAGAATTCCGGACTTCGGAATTCTTAAATCTCAAACTTTACTTCCCTCGAGATACACGGGATTCTGCCATGCGTTGTTTTGAATCAGACAATGGGGAATTACTTCAAACGATCCAATGATCGATGTTTACTTCGGGTCCTTACCCGGAATCCACAGCTTCATGCCACCTATTCTCCCGATCTGACAGTTCGGGTCTACTCCGGACGATTCGACAGTCGACGTTTACTTCAGGTCTCCAGCTCTCCGGGCTTCGAGAGTTTCAACTCTCAACTGAAAACTCTCGGAGTAATTTCTCCGGAGTCCACGATCCGTCGCCATGTAGCGAAATACTGTAAGTGGACACGTGGTCCAATCAGGTGGGTGATACATGTCACGTCCTATCTGACATTTCAATATTCCACATGCTCAAAACTTACTGACACGTGGTGCACATCCCATGTGTCCACGTCATCCCCGGTGACATCCGCAAGCCACGTCACTTTGGAAATTCTGGGGTCCACATCACCTCCTGGTGACGTCCTCGTGCCCCACCACTTCGGCTCTTCGTGCTTCGAGACTTCGGGAGTTTCCTCACTAGCACACTTCGAACTCTCCCGAACTCCGATTTCCCGAACCGACCAAACTTCCGCCATGTGTCTCCCTTATCAGACGTCCCATATTAACCCTAGACTTCGGGACTTCGAAAGTTACCGTTGAAAGGATCAATGACTGCAATTCCTTCGGACTTTGGAAAACTCAAACTTCAACTTTTTTATGAAATGTTTTTATCCGAAGCTCACGATCTACTGATGCGTGTTTCCCATGGATCGACGACTACGATTTCTTCAGGTCTTCGTACTTCGGAGAAATCAACTCTCAACCTTTGCTTTTCCCCGAAGTGCATGGATTTCTGCCGCATGTCCTCCTAGATCGGATGACTGCAATTCACTTCAGATCTCTAGGGTCTGGAAATATCAATTCTCAACTTCTCCTTGCTCGCCTTTTCCCGGAGTGCTTTCACCCGGAGCACACGATCGGTTGATATGTGTCCTCCTATAGATCGATGGTCCCCGACTACTTCTGCTCTTCAGAGGTTCGTCACTCGAGTACTAACATGTCACATCATTGTATGCCTTTCAATTTGCGAGGGCACGCATCGGCGGTTTGGAGTAACCCGCTTTTCTCCCCGCAATTCTCCTGATGCTGACAGGTAACCCCTTGGTGAAACCATGGTTTGGATTGCGGGACCGCCTTGGGAAATTATCTCCAGTGCAACTTGGTTCCCCACAATGCCTCCTATTTGTTCATCTCTCTCTCCCATGGGATCCGACGGTTGTGACCTTAACCCTTGCTTCCTTTACATCGGACGACCCCTGTTCACCTGTCCTCCGATCCAACGATCCTGGATATCTCCTGATCCTACGGTGGCGATCGCTCCTGAATTTGAAGGAGGATGGTCACAATCCTTAGAACCCCTTACAATTGATCTCTGACGGTCTAACTCCTGTGTAGATTCTGCAACGCCATTCCTCCTGAGCTTCTCAACTTCACGGTCAGAATTTGATCTCAACCACAAGACTCTGACCGACAGACCCAGCCCATACCGGCCTGGTGTTTTAACCAAAATATCTGATACCAATCTGTAACATACCCGACCACCCAGAGGTCGGGCTATGTTAGCTTAAATAGGTTGCAACACACCTAACCACCTGCAGGCTAGGCACACTGCAGTCCCAAGACTCAGTTCTATGATCTCTAATTCGAAGACAAAGGGTTTCTCAACAATGTTAGGAGCATTCACACCACATGCATAAGACAAGATCCATGCCACAACAGAAAAGAGATAAACATCATGCAATGCACAACAAATAACCAACAGACAGACACATTAGAATACATATCTCAGAGATAATTAAATACACAGTGGAATACATTAAACAGAAAACACAGAGAGCACTTATCTTTGCAAGTAAACGTTCACCAACTTGCTGTAGACCAAGGACGTTCCTCCCAACCATAGATGTTGATGTTCATTTACTCTCAACAACAGGTCACCCCCGAGCCAGGGCTATGAATCCACAAGGACAGGTCCTAGGCCAAGTCTAAATACACGGTAGTTGGCTAACTAGCTCTCAGGTTTCCCAACCTCACAACAATCCTAATTTCCAGCTCTCTTTCCCCCTCAACCTGCACAACCCCAAGAAATGAACACCTTTCTCTGCCATGCAGTCCCTGAGGTTGTTCCATTTCTCTCTAGGGATCCAGTGCTACTAGTCAGAAAATCTCCCTACTGGAAATTCCAAGGACTCTCAGCTGTGGACAGTTCCATTCGAACTGCCATCAAGTTCATGCGCACATGCATCCATTCCCTCCTGGAATGATCAGTAAATCATTACAACCATTCAACGATGGATCTCCTCTTTCTGCCATTCATTTCCATGCTCAGCCCAAGAGCACATGAACTAGCAGTAGTGAGTGAAGAGGAAGAAGAACAAGTGAACCAGTGAGAAGAGGATGAACTGAGGGAAGAACGACCCCAATATAGCCCCAAGGGATGTTTAAATAATTACATGAAGACAAGAGCCACATGGCCTCCCTCACAAGAAGCTCATGTAACCCCCTCTTCTCCATAGAATCAATTATGGGTAAATAAAATAATAATAATAAGACTTAGTCCCTCAATCCCCCTCTCTCGTGGAATCATAGCCCCCTATCTCTTTTGTCCTTGTCGATCTTGTAGCCAATGGTGTATTTTATTAATCTATATGAAATGTTACATTTCCTAGGCACTCTGGCCCCTTTTCAACTTTACCAACTCACCAGCCTAAGTCATATTTACATAATACATTATAGTTTATAAGGGTTAGAACCAGGATGTTACAAGATTCCAACCTTTACTACAAGGTTTTGGATGGTGGACCAACGATATTACTATTATATGCGGATGACTTGTTTCTAATAGGAGACGAGAAGCCCATCGCTAAGAGTAAGAAGAAGATTGCTACAGAGTTTGAGTTGAAAGACCTGGGTATGATGCATTATTTCTTAGGTATAGAGGTATGGTAGAAACCGGATGAGATTTTCCTTAACCAAGGAAAATATACTGTAGAAATCATGAAGAGATTCAGAATGATGGATTGTAAAGCCATGCCTACACCGATGGTGACAAACCTGAAGTTGTTGAGTGATACATCTTCAGAGACAGTGGATGCCACCATGTATAGACAAATGATTGGTTCGTTGATGTATTTGAGGAACACAAGGCCAAATATATGTTTTGCGGTGAACACATTGAGTCAGTATATGGTTGAACCGAGAAGTGTTCACTTGATTGTGGAAAAACACGTATTGAGGTACTTGAAAGGTACACTTGATTATGGACTCAGATATGTTTCTGATCATGAGATAAGACTGCAAGGCTATGTTGATTCATATTGGGCCGGTAGTGTCGCAGATCGGAAGAGTACATCAGGATGTTACTTTAGTTTGGGATCAACCATGATATCAGGACTCAGTAGGAATAAAACTGGTGTGGCACTCAGTACAACTGAGGCAAAATACATAGCAGCATGTTCATCTAGTTGCGAAGTTGTGTGGCTTCGAAAGTTGCTTGCAGGGATGTTTGATCTCGAGTTGGAGGTGACTTGCATTTTCTGTGACAACCAGAGTTCCATAAAGTTGTCAGAGAACCCCGTGTTTCATGACAAGTCAAAGCATATCGAGATCAAGTACCATTATATCTGAGACATGGTACAAAAGGGATAAGTGAAGCTCCAGTATGTTGCTAGAGACGAGCAGATAGTCGATGTGTTGACGAAGCCTTTGTCAAAGATAAAGTATGAGTATTTTAGGGACAGGCTTGGCGTGGTCCAGAAGGACTTCCCTCGTAAGAGGGAGTGATGAGTCACATATGCGATTCTAGGGGGCAGTAGCTTACAAAGTGTGGCAACAACGGGTAGTCATTTACAAGCACTCTAGTTTCCCATACTTCGTATGGATTGGGTAGTAGCGCAATTCTGTGTGAACTGGCTAAACTGGATAGTTGCCCAGACTCCATATGGATTGGGTAGTAGTGCAGTTCTGTGTGAACTGGATAAATTGGATAGTTGCCCAGACTCCGTATGGATTGGGTAGTAGCTTAGTTTTGTGTGAAATGGCTAATCTGAATAGTTTCTCAGACTCCGTGTGGATTGGGAAGTAGCACAGTTCTGCATGAACTGGCTATTTGCCTAGCTTTGAGTGAGCTAGATGAAGTCATCTAATGACATAAGATCTGAAAGGACACCAAGACACATAAGGTCCGAGAGGATGATGAGGTTGTTCCCACTAGAGAGATGCTACGTATGTTGATGAGGCCCCAGATGCATGATTGTGACATAACCATTAGATAGTTTGTGTGTGACTATGACATAACCTGTTTGGCTATGATGATGATACTTGTGACATGATATGTTGTATCATGAGATAACATGTGTGGCTGTGGTGATGCTACCTGTAGACTGGTCTACAAGACCATGTGAGTCTTTCCCTTGCCATGTGAGATGGATGGATGTGATTGAGACCATTGCTTGAAGAACATCATAGTTAATACCTCCCTAACTAAGAGGTAGTGTTGATGTTTTGGTAGTTGTGGGAGGTATTAACCTACAATATAACCTTTGTGGTTAGAATATAATATTTTGAAAGCAAAATAACCATTAAACATATGTGGAAATACCCTAGAAGAGAAGTAATCCCAAGGAGAATAATAATGAAGAATTAGAAGGCTCCAGAAAGAGAATTCGACCCCACATGAAAATTCAGTTGGACAGGATAATATAAATAGAGGTAAAGCGCTACCTCATTTGCACACTCTAACTCACTCAGTTAGGGTGCAATTATGAGGAGCAACAATTGCAGCAGTTAGGGCGCAAGTCTTTCTGGTATCTCTCTATTGTGTGCTTCTCTTGATATTGTGTTGTTGCTACAGTCGTGTTGGCATTTCTGAATAGGGTTTATCTGAGAGGACGTGCTTCATGTGCAAAATCTATCTAAGAAAATGTTATTGTGCTCAGGGGTGGTACGTGTAAGTGCCTATGGTTGTGTGACAATGGTGTAACATTTTTTATGGTAAAACGAGCATGCCAAAATTTTAACATCTTTGAGGGTATTCCATGTTGCTCCTTGAACCCAAATATGTGATCCCACAACTTATAAAAGAAAACAAATGATCATCTTGAATATTTCTCTATGTTCTTTTGCCTCTTATATATAGACATCACCTGCATTTTCTCTATTCTATCTGTAACAATAACATATGAGAAAAATGCATACAACTACATTTGATAGTTAAACCCATAATATATGTTGGGACATGATTTTGGGGACCAATTTTTGGAACTGCATAGGAGCAAACTGCGTGAACAGAGCAACAGGTCGGTCATGGATTAGAGCACACAAAAGAAGGAAATACAGTTGGACTCAATGCACGCAAAAGAAGGAAGACCGTTGGAAGTCGTTAGGCATTTTGGGTCCATTGATATGGGCTAAGCCTCATTGTAATTGTATAAATATGTAAGGGTTTTGGGATGGAAGAGGGAAAAAGAGAGATAGAGGGATATGTAGATAGATAGTGAGTAGGTGAAGAGGATAACAACAAGGGCATTTTGTATGTCTGAGATATAATTTATGAGCGCAGTGCACATATTTTGTAATGGAAGTTCTGAGTAATATAATAAGAATCCGACTATTGTGGTCGTAGCCCAACTTGGGTGAACCACGTTAATCATGGTGTCTATGTATTGTGATGTGTTTTATGTTCTGTTTACTGCCCACATATGATATATGTTCTATTACTATGAATATGTTACATGTTACTATGTGTTTGTGCACATGATATAAGAAATGTTGAACACATGTTAATATCGATGGAGTGAGAAACACAACAGATTTTGAAGTAATCGAGATAGTAGATGATAGTAAACCCTATCCAACGTTACTTGGACTCGATTGGGATTTTTATAACTAGACCATTATTGATCTAAAAAAAAAAGACAAATGGTATTTGAAGTAGGATACTTGAGAGTTATTGCGCCATTAGATCCCACATAAGAAAGATGACACGTGGAACCAATAATGGGAGGATTCAATACTAAAGACCTCGATAACCTTTACAATGTGACCATGCATATGGATGATTATATTAATCCTATTGTTGAGGGTGTACGCAGTTTGCGAAGTATCAGTTCTTGCGCGTCGAATTCAAAAGAAGCCTTTGAACATTGGCAACATAGGTTACATGAAGTATCTACAAGGAGATGTACTTGGATTACCTGCACATTGTGATGGATTGGAGCTAAGGTATGTAATCCCCTGAAGTATGATGGNNNTTTGTAAGAGAATTTGAATTGCAGATATCGAAACAACTGAGATTGCAAGGTGGTGGGTTGTGCATAAGGATAGAATAGATAATTGGCAGCAATGCAAAAGGTTGTTACGGGTTATATTTGGAACATAAACTGAATATACTATGCATAAATATACTGGGTTGAGTTGTCCTATATATTATCTTACAGAGTGCATCGTGGCACAGATTTCAGTACCTAAGCAGGAATGGATGCACTTGTTTGTACACACTCTAGATGTGATCTTGAAGAATTGGTATATAGAACTAGAACTACACAGAGGAACAATAGACTAGGAAGATTTGAATCGTAATTTCAAGGTAACTTTCAATTTTGAAGATGATTCCCCTGCGGTCAACACAACTTTGCAGATTATAAAAAACAAGATCTTTGTATCGGAAGACTCGATGAGACCAGTACCCTTATGTACTGCACCTAGATCTTCTGTGACTGTTCAAGAGGTTTTGGAATGCTATAACATTGTTGGAGAAGAGTAGGAGGACGAAGACTCGAGAAATTTGCAAATGCCAGAAACCGAAGGAGAACGCGCAGTAGAGGGCCTCGAGATTGAATATGTCGTGTATGCAAGGTCATTGAAAAACATGCAAGGTGAATATTGGTACAAAGGATAATCCCAAGTTCGCAAACATTGGATATTACTAGAATGAAGAAACTATCGAGCAAATTGTTGATTTACTATGCGAATACCATGACCTTTTTCCAACTACATTTTCAGAAATGAAAGGGATTGCTGGGGAGCTAGGGGAGATGAGGATCCCTTTGAAGTCGGATGCCAAGCCAGTGAGACAAAGAACATATCGATTGAACCCGATATACAACCAGAAAGTGAAAGAAGAAATAGATAGGATGTTGGAAGCTGGGATTATTGAACCTGTCGAAGAGTCAGAATGGATCAGTTCGATGATGGTCCAGGAAAAGAAAATGGGTGTAATCAAAATTTGTGTGGATCAACAGAAATTGAATGATGCTTTCTTACATGACCCATTTCCTACCCCGTTTACAAATGAAGTTTTGGAGAATGTAGGAGGACATGAATCTTACTCATTTACCGATGGATTCTCTAGGTATCACGATATTGAGATTGCACAAGAGGATAGGCATAAGACAACATTTGCGATAGAAAAGGGATGTTATCAATATACAATCATGTCTTTTGAATTGAAAAATGCGCCAACAATATTTTCCTGAGTTGTTGTCACAACTTTTAAAGAATTTATTCATAAGTTCCTAAAAGTATATTTGGATGATTGGACAATGTTCAATTTGTTGAAGGACCATATTGAAACTTTGCACTTGATGTTGGACAATTGTAGACAATTGCAGATTTCCTTGAACTTGAAGAAGTGTATTTTCTGCGTACAATTTGGTATCATGTAGTATGTAAACAAGGATTTCTGGTTGATCTTGCAAAGATTGTTGTTATTATTAATCTGCCACCACCTATTTCAGTGTGACAACTGCAAGCAACACTGGGTCATATGGGGTACTACAGAACATTTATTCGGGGATACGTGCAGATCATAGCCTCACCGAAAAATTTGCTGAAGAAGGAGGTCAAGTTTCAATGGAAAGAGGGATGTCAACAAAGTTTGGAAGAAGGAATTCCATGTCCACATAGATGCGTCATCTATAGTGTTAGGCACAATTCTAGCTTAGCCAAGGGAAGAATGTTTGGATCATCCTATTGCATTTGCTAGAAAAACATTGTCGATTACTGAATATAATTACACTACTACAGAGTGTTAAGGACTGGCAGTGGTGTATGCACTACAAAAGTTTATGCATTATTTGTTGGGGTGAAATTTTAAAATGTACACGGATCATTCTGCGTTGAGATACTTAGTCAATAAGCCAGTGTTGGGG
>SNQJ01S0014402.1:78669-102621 GCA_010110895.2 Picea sitchensis | reverse complement strand
CTCAGGAATAGTTTATTTACCAGGGACTTAGACTGATATAACTTCCCCAACTTTTCCCATAAATCCTTGGTTGTAGCTTCCTCTGACAAATTCAGTAATACTAAATCGGAGAGACACAGTCGGATTGTGCTCTTTGCCTTCCGATCCATCTTTTTCCAGTCATCTGCAGAAGTTCCTGTAGGTGCAGTACCTGGATCTACCGCGATCCACTGATATATGTCCACCAAAAGATCTTCCATCTTGAGCTTCCACAGCTCAAATCTTTTCCCATTAAACTTCTCAATCTCCATCTTCGAATTGCTTGCCATTTCTTTTCACCTGAAAAACAATACTGCAGATCTCCCACTGTAACAAGGCTTATCACAGTCCCGAGTCAAACCAGTTATCTTCTCAAATAAATCAATTGAGATTTTGCATTTTAGGTGATAGGAAGTCTTTTTAAAAGGTACTTTTTAAATTTTTAAAAGTTCATTTCTCAAAGATTTACGCATGTAATAAAGTTTAAATAAAAGTTTGTTTAGTTTTTATTTGATATAATTCAAATCTCAGGTTTCGGTGGCTTAGGCGAACATTTTGATTGTTCATTAGCCACTGAAAGCCTTAGCTTTCGAAAGCTTAAAGAAAGGAATCCAGGGCCATTTTAGCCACCGAAATCACTAAAGCGGGGAAAGACCCAGCACGTCCTATCACATGCTTCAACCGACGGGTTTGATGTTTCTATGATTGCACAAGCCGTCGAAAAGACTGGAGAAAGAACCGTTCACGATCGGAAGTTGATCCCTCTGTGATATAAGCAAATCTTTCCAGATCGTTATATCATTAAGCCATGTGCTTACGTACCCTCCATTTATTTCAGTTATCCGCCATGACTATTGCAAATCATCAACCGTTATGTCGCACCCCTTGTAATCAGTGCCACGTTCTAAAGCTCACCCCAGTTACCTCATTTCTATCACAACCGAGCCGATTTTCGCTAAGTCTACATAGTGTAACTCTCCGCTAAAATCTGCTCCTTTGATCACAGGTGCGCGAAAAAATTGTGGCAAATGAAGAAAGGAACGTCAACCCTGAGGAAGGAGCTCAACGACATCGGTTACCTGGAAGCACACTCGGAGGTATGTCAAATGTTCAAGGATGCAGGGTGTTAAAATTTTTGCAAAAAATTACAGAGTTCTCATCAGCAGGTGGCAGAGGCCTTTGCCCTCAATTTCGATGGAAAGAAAGCAATCATCAGCCAGGATGAATTCGAGATAGATGAAGCCCTCATAGCCGAAGTGATAGAGCTTCCCACGACTGGATAGAAATGGTTTAAAACTACTGTTATTAAGAATGTTGAATTCGGGACTTATTTAAAACCAGAACACAGGGGTTTGATATGGAAGAAAGATATTCATGTATCTTTCCTTGAAGAGAACTGGCAACAGTTATTAAAATCCATAATGGTTTATATAACTTGTGAAGGGCGATACAACAGGGTGATGATTTACCATTTTAAACTTATAAACCATTTGACTAGTAGAAACCCACTCAATCTGACCTATTTCCTCCACCGAAGCTTATCCAAGATGGCTCATCAAGTCAAAGCCAAACCTAATCAAGTTGCAGGTAGATTATCCCACCATAGTCTAATCAAACTTTTGGTTTGTGAGTTGTTGCAAAGAAGAGGTAAAGAGTGGAATTACTTCTTATTCTGGAATGATTTCTAGACTGAGTTTCAGCCAGAGGGCAAAAAGACTCCTCATTCCAAGAAGTCTTTCACTCCCAGAAGTGGAAAGAGGAGGAGGAGAGCTATCTCTCCGGCCCCAGTCAACCAACCTTCTCCTTCCTCTAAGCTTGGAAAAACTAAGAAGAAATTAAATTTCAATAGTGAAGAAGAAAAGGCCAAAGAATCCCCAGTGAAGAAAAACATTCTTAATCTTCCTTACACAGACTTAGAGGATGAAGAGCACCAGATTGAAGTAGGGCATGAGTATTCAGTTACCACAGGGTGTGAAAATTCTGTTTTTGTGGATATATACACAGCAAGTTATGAGAACCTTCCATCGCCTACACCTCAAGAAGAAAAAGAACCACAAATTGCAGATGCCTCATCTAGCAAACGAGTGAAGCAGAGTAAATCAAAAGAAATCAAGAAACTTAAGATTAAGCTAGCTGAGAAAGAAGTGCTAGAAAGGGTAATAAAAACCAGGTATGAAACTCTCTCAAAAAACTTTGCAGAAAGCAACTCAGCTTTGGAAAGATTAGCCCATGAAAGCATAAAGGAGAAGAAAAAGAAGGACAAGATTGTAAAAAACTACAACAGCTTATGGAGAGTAGCTCAAGGTTTGAAGAAAGAGGTCAGGGCTCTGAGGAAAAAATCTATGTCTTCAAAACACCAGGCTCAGACACATGCTTCTCTTGAAACCCTTGCAGAGGTGGCAGTTCAGTGCAATGAACTAGAGGCAACCAGTAACCCTACAAATTTTGGGCAAGATGCAGAAGCCTAAAAAGATCTGTCCTAAGGCGTTTTGAGCTAAGACAAGAGTATTTTTGAAATTTTGATAGTCTCAGGTTTCGGTGGCTTAGGCGAACATATCAATTGTTCGTTAGTCACCGAAAGCAGAACTTCCGGTAGCTAATCGGCCTGAATTCTATCTACTCTAGCTACCGAAAGCACTGATAAGGCAGAAAACCAATGTTTTTGCACAGGTCCAAGTTTTCCTTGTTCAAAAGCCTCAGAAATGGTTCCAATCGATGGAAGATAATTAATGACATCCTTATCAAGAGTTCGTTTTGGTTTTGGAGATGCTCTACAAGACAGAAAGGTAAACAACGATTAGCTGTTTTCAAGGATATAAGACTGTTTGACTGTCAACAGGTGTCATGTTCGACTCCTCCTATATCACATGAGATCCAGAAGCCTCGGAAGGTTCACTACACCTACCAAAGAATCTAAAGAAACAAAAAGATCAGTCAAGAATTTGAATTGATCTACTTTATAGGATTTTTATCTACTTTCTTGGGCCAGTTACTGATTTTCTATTTTTGGCAAAATTCGATCCAGTAATCTAGGATCTGGAAACTGTTTGTAAAAGGCTATAAAGCCAAGAACATTTGATCAACACAAGGTTCGATTTTGAGTTCTATAATCCACTGTTATTGTAAAAGGACACTTTCTTTAATATATTAAGCCTGCAAGCTTCTTTCATTTGTTATTGTCAGACTCTCCTTCATCTTTGTCTATGCATATGAGTTGAAATCATTCTTTGTATGTGTTTAATGGTCCCATGATAACTGTCATCTTACTTTTGACTGTTAAGCAAGAATCATAAGCATCCTTGGCTAGTTTGTCAACCCATCATATATATTGCCTATGTATGTTCTGGTTAACTAATTGGTTTTCTTATCCATTTGATTTACAAATCTATCTAATAATAGCTCCTGAAGGCCTTGTATTACATGAATATAGCTAGACTGTCTTGAAGATACAATCCAGTGATTAAGATATTCATCTTGATCCAAACCCACACCCATTATTGAGAAAATAGTTACAAAAAGTTTAAGTTACCAAGCATCTCTGAGATACAACCTAGGAGAGTTTCCTGGAGTGATAACAAATTGGCGTCGTTGCCGGGGAGAGGAGATTGAAGTTCAGCTTCCTTGGGAGACGACAAGATCCAACTTTGATGATAGACAAAGTTTGGACACATTTTGGGTTGTAACCATCTATCTGGCGACTCCATTGGAACGAAGTGGCTCTGAGAAGGGCTCATACTAGGGCAAACCAAGAAAGACCACTGGCAGCACCAGTTCCAAATCCTGAGAAGATCATCAGAAGTGGAAAAGCTTTGCAAAGACAAACTTCCAGATCTGCAAGAGCATCTAATCCAGGTATTTCAAGAAACACTTCTTCTTTTGTATCTAAAGAACCTCTTGTCGAATCCCCTTCTGTTGAAACTTCTAGTTCTCAGAAAATTGAGATTGTGTCAGAAAGCTTGAAGGGTGATGAGCCTTCAATTTCCTCTGACGTATAGATTCTATTTCTGAGCATGTTACCATATCCAATTTAAGAGAAGAAGTTGTAGAATCCCTCCAAGAAAAGGATTCTTCTTCTTCTTCGGATTCTTCACCAACTAAGCCTATAGAGGGTTTTTTCCATACTCATACCAGTCTGTCTATTCTTGAAGATATTTTACAAGATCTTTCCTCTAAGGGTGAAGAAAACTTGGCCTTACTGCTCGGTTAGTTTTACAGAGCTTCTTATTTTCCACCCTATTCAGGAAATTTTGCCCAGGGTAGTCATCCTACCAGTGCTTCTCCTTCTTTCCTCAGTGAAGTCAGACAACCATTGTCTATAGTCTCACCTATCCCAGCTCAGTCATCATCTTTAGAAGCTTCTTCCTCTGCATCAACCCCCAAGATTTCCATGGCTGTCCCTTTGACAAAAATGGAACAAAGCTTAGCCAGCAGGTATGCCCCTCTTGTGTTGCCCAATCCCTTATCAGCCATGCCGACAGGAGATTATCATAAATATATGCCAAAGTTTACCGAATCCGGGGATTATACTATTGAAGAACATATAGAATCTTTCTATGCTTATGCTGAGAACATTAACATTTCGGAGGAAGATGTCTCGACCAGAATTTTTGTGCAGAGCTTGGATGGCTAAGCCAGGAAGTGATTCAAGGAACTACCAGCAAATTCAATGGCAGGCATTGAGCAGTTAGATGAGGTATTTTTGAAACAATGGGGAGAAAGAAGAGATCTCTTGTATTATATTTCTGAATTCGGAAATTTAAGAAGAGAAAATGGGGAGTCGGTCTCAGACTTCACCAAAAGATTTAATAAGATGTTTGGCAAGATTCCCGCAGAGATTAAGTTGATTGATGCATCAGCAAAGATCACTTACTCTTCCGCCTTTGATCCAAAATTTTGCTTAATCCTTAGAGAAAGAAGATCAGCCACACTCGCTTTAATGCAAGATGTTGCTCTTGAGGTTGAATCTAACATTATGGCATCTCAGAAACTTAAAGGAAGATTTGAGAGAAAGAAGTCATTTGTTGATCCTCCTTCTTCTTCAAATACCAAAATGGAAAAGATGGACAAGATGTTGGATAGCTTGACCTCAGAAATGTCAAAACTGAAAATTCAGAGTCAACAACCAACAAGAAGTAAAGAGCCTAATGCTTATGCTCCCAGGAATCCCAATGCATTCCCTTACAAAAGGAACAACCAGTAGGTCCAGATCCTTCAGAGAGACAAGAATGCAGCAGATGACCAAAGAATCAGGCCCCCCTTCCAAAATGCAATGCTAGAAGAAGAACAAGAGCTATCTCATGACGAAATTGAATAAGAAGATGACATCAATTGTTTTGGGGATGAAAATGATTCCTCCTTTTTTAATGCAATATGTTGCTCTTGAGGTTGAATCTAACATTATGACATCTCAGAAACTTAAGGAAGATTTGAGAGAAAGAAGTCATTTGTTGATCCTCCTTCTTCTTCAAATACCAAAATGGAAAAGATGGACAAGATGTTAGATAGCTTGACCTCAGAAATGTCAAAACCGAAAATTCAGAGTCAACAACCAACAAAGAAGTAAAGAGCCTAATGCTTATGTTCATAGGAATCCCAATGCATTCCCTACAGAAGGAACAACCAACAGGTCCATCTCCTTCAAAGAGACAAGAATGCAAAGCAGATGACCAAAGAATCGTGCCCCTTCCAAAAATGCAATGCTAAGAAGAACAAGAGCTATCTCATGACGAAATTGAATAAGAAGATGACATCAATTGCTTTGGGATGAAAATGATTCCTCCTTTTTGACATAAGTAGATTATGAGGAAGCCCAGATGGACAAGAAAGCGTGATTCAGGAGGCAAGCATTGAAGAATCTTTTTATCAGACAAATGATCAACCAGGTTACAATTTAAGATCTAAGACTACTGCTCCAAAGCCATTGCTTGTTGTTCCCGGGAAAAGGAAAGAAGTTGTTGCCAAGAAACCTGCAGCTCCTGTAAAGCAAACTTCCACTCTTGCAAAACAGCAACAAAAGCAATTACAGCCCCAAGCCAAAGAACAAGTCACCCTCAGAGCTCCTCCTAACGAGGTAAAACCTTCTGATAGATTATCATACTCTTTTAATTTTGAATCAGAAATTCAGAAAGTAAACATACCCATGCCATTGACTGAACTTATGAAGAATGATATTTTCAAGTCTGCTATCTTGAATTCCCTTCAACCAAAGACTCCTCCAGCTGCTGATTACGTAAACCTTCAAGATGACAAGCCCACAGTGACTATAGGACATATGGTAGAATATCGAGATGACTCTTGTCCACCCTTCTACATATCCCTAAATATCCATGATAAGATCCTTCACAATTGCTTGCTTGACTCGGGAGCATCACACAATCTTATGCCTAAAGCAGTGATGGATGAACTTGGGCTTGATGTCACAAAACCTTATCATGATCTCTTCTCTTTCAACTCTAGGAAACTCAAATGCCTCGGCCTCATAAAAGACCTTGTTATAAACCTTGCCCAGCTGCCAATGAGGAACATGGTAATGGATGTTGTAGTGGTTGATATCCCACCCAAGTTCGGCCTCCTGTTATTGCGTTCATGGAGCAAAAGGATGGGGGTACCTTGCAGATGGATCTTTCGTATGCCACAGTCCCGGTATTTGGAGGAGAGCTAAAGAGACTTTACAGAGAGAATCAGCTTACCTACATCATTAGTGATAGAAAAAATTATGTAAACCATCCCATTTATGCTTTAGACACAGACTTTGGATCATGCATTCTGCAAATAGATGATTCTCAGCCAGCTCCTTCGTATCTCACAAAGCCTACTTATCAACAGACTGATGGAGAGAGTACTGTCGTGTGGACCATGTTCTTTGATGGTGCCAATACCAAAGACTCAGCAGGTGTAGGTGTAGTTTTGATTTCTCCTACGAAAGAAGTTATGTATTTGTCTTTTAAGCTTGATTTCAAAACTACTAACAATATAGCAGAGTATGAGGCTTTGCTATTGGGGTTAAATTCTGCGAAGGAGATGGGAATCAAAGGACTAAAAGTGTTTGTAGACGCAGATCTCATTATGCAACAAGTGAACAGTACTTTCCAAGAAAAACATGTCAGATTGAAAGCCTACAGGGATGAGGTATGGAAAATCAAGGACTTTTTTTCCATTTTTGACATTTCTTATGTACCCAGAGCTATGAATCATCTTGTTGATTCCCTTGTTGTCTCAGCCAGTATGTTTATTCCTCCCATGCCTCCCAGACTGAATTATGAAATCCAAGTCAAATATAGACCATCCCTGCTCGACAATATCAAATATTGGAAATCTTTTCAAGATGATGAGGAGCTTAGTACATTTCTCCAGGTGGTAGATGAATTTTCTAATATGCATATTGACTAGAAAAATCAAAATGTAGAGGAATCCAAGAAGCCTAAGCTAAAAAGAAAAATGGGTCAGCATGATATCGTTCAGCTGCCCAACAATTATATACCTCGGGGTTTGGTGCCTCTTCATAAGCTCTTCGATCAAAACGATGCCCCCTACAAACCTGATAAGAAGGAGAAAGATCCTGTTGTCCATGAGCACAATATAGGAAGCCAAAATCATCCTAAATCCATAAATCTGTCCGTTGAATTAACCGATGATCAGAGGTCTGAATATTGCAGCATTATGAAGGAATTCGCTGATGTTTTTGCCTGGAAATACAGTGATATGAAAACCTATGATCCTGAGGTCATTCAACATAAGATTCCCCTTGAGAAAGACACCATCCCTTTCAAACAGAAACTGAGACCTGTCAGTTCTCTCCTATTGCATGTAATTGAAAGAGAAATAAAAAAGCTCCTTGATGCCAAAATTATAATTCCTTTAAGATACTCTAAATGGATTGCAAATCTTGTGATAGTGAGAAAGAAAAATGGTGAGATCAGGTTATGTGTTGACTTTAGAAACCTAAATAAATGCTCAAAGAAAGACAACTATCCCCTACCCAAGATGGAACATTTGCTGCAAAGAATTTCAGGGGCCACTGTCATGTCTTTCCTAAACGGCTTCTCAAGATATAACCAGATTTTTGTACATCCCGATGACCAAGAAAAAACAGCCTTTACTACTCCTTGGGGTACCTTCATGTACGCCAAGATGCCATTAGGGATAATGAATGTCGGGGCCACTTTTCAGAGGGCCATGGACATAGCTTTCGTGGGAGAAAAGGAGAATTTTGTCCTTATCTATCTTGATGACATCACAGTTTATTCTAGCAGTCATGAAGAGCATCTGAAACATCTAAAAAGAGTATTTTTTTAAATCCAGACAGTTCAGGATTTCGTTGAACCCCCAAAAATCTCAATTTGCTTTCAAGAAGGGCAATCTCCTAGGCCACATCATTTCAACAGAAGGTGTGAAAATTGATCCAGCTCAGGTGGAAGCAATTCACAAGTTGTCCATACCAAGGTCAAAGAAAGATATCCAATCTCTACTCGGTAAGATAAATTTTGTCAGAATATTTATTCCAAATTTCCCTGAGTTAGTGAAACACATAACCTCTATGCTAAAAAAGGGATCCGAGATAAAGTGGACAGACAATGCAAGAAGTTAATTTCAGGATATCAAACTGGCTATCATGGAATCCCCCACTCTAATCAGTCTGGATTACACCAAGAACTTCTATATTTTCTTCGTTGCTTCCTATGACACGGTGGCAGTAGTCTTGTTACAAAAAGATGATGAAAATCTTGATCACCCAGTGGCCTTTTTGAGCAAAAAACTCAGAGATGTTGAACTAAGGTATGATCCTATAGAAAAACAAGCTTATGCTCTCATTAAGTCGTTAAAATATTTCAGAATTTATATCCTCCATGCAAAGGTTATCGCCTATGTTCCTTCAGCCTCTGTGAAGGATGTCTTGACTCAACCTGATATTGATGGAAAGAGAGCTAAATGGATCGCAAAGCTAATCGAGTTCGACATAGAAATGAAGCCCACTAAGCTGGTAAAAGGCCAAGGCCTTGCCAAGCTTTTGACAGAGGAGAACTGTGATCTTTTGGACATAAATTTCATTGGGGAAAGTTCAGCAATTTTGCAGACAGGGGTAGCGGCAGAAGGACAACATGGCAGCAAGCAAGTGGCCGAGCATTTGTTTTCATGTGAGTGGTATTCAGGTATTATTCATTTTTTACAGAAGTTGGAGGTTTCTCCTGAACTTAGCATGACTCAAGCCTGAGACCTTAAGCTTAGAGCAATTAAATTTTGCATTTATAATAATCTGTTGTATTGGAAAGATCCTATTGGTTTACTACTAAGATGTTTAGACAAAGAAGAGTCGATTGAAGTTATACATCACTTTCATTCAAGTATTTGTGGAGGCCATCATTACTGGAAGACCACAACTCATAAAATTTTAAGGGTTGGGTATTATTGGCCTTTTCTTTTTTCAGATGTGTGCGCCTTTGTGAAATCTTGTGATAAGTGTCAAACATTCACAGGAAAACAACAACTAAAATCTCTGCCCCTAAGACCTATCGTAGTGAATGGTCCTTTTCAGCAGTGGGGTTTAGATTTCATAGGCGAGATTAATCCTTCATCTAGTGGTCAGCATAAATGGATCTTGGTAGCCACTGACTATTTTACAAAATGGATAGAGGCAATCCCCACTAGAAATGCCACTCATCAGGTCATCATGAAATTCCTCTACGAGAACATCTTGAGCAGATTTAGTTGCCCAAAAAGGCTAGTGACAGATAATGCAACAACTTTCAAAGCTGATGCATTGGTTGACATGTGCAAATCAACGGGCATTCAATTGGTACACTCTACTTCCTACTACCCTCAAGGTAATGGCCTTGCCGAGTCATCCAATAAGAGTCTAATTAGAATCATCAGAAAGTTGTTGGAGGAGAATCAAAAGAGTTGGGATTCTAAACTAAAGTTTGCTCTTTGGGCAGACAGAGTAACTAACAAGAAATCCATAGGAACTTCTCCCTTCAAACTGGTATATGGCACTGATGCCATTTTCCCTATTCAGCTAGTTTTGCCAGTGGCTAAGTTTTTTCAGGAGGAACAAACCGAATCAAATGATATGATAAGAAGAATGCTTGACTTGGTAGAGTTGCAGCAGGTCAGAGAACAGCTGGTGGATAAATCAGAGGCTCATCAAAAGAGGATCAAGGATACTTTTGACAGAAAATCAAAGGTGGATGATTTTCAGGTTGGTAACTGGGTTCTGAAGTGGGATGTCCTCAAACAAGATAAAGGCAAGCACGGCAAGTTTGACTCTTTGTGGACCGGTCCTTTCATGATAACTCAAGTACAACACAACAACACCTTCATTCTGCAAAGTATGGAAGGTGAAGAAATGTTTGGTGGCCCAGTCAATGGGCGTTTTCTGAAACCCTATTTTATCTAAGGCTTTGAAGCCTTGTCATTGTAATTTTTATTTTTTTAGCTTTTGTTTTTACAGAATAACTCCATGCCCAATGGAAACACTAGTAGATAGGTTTGATTTTTCGTTTTTCAGGAAAGGCATTGGTTCTGTGGTTCTTGAAACCTCACAGGGAGGCTTTCACCCCCAATAGGAGCCAGTGTTATCTCCTTAAATAAATCAATTGAGATTTTGCATTTTAGCTAATAGGAAGTCTTTTAAAAAGGTACTTTTTTTAATTTTTAAAAGTGCATTTCTAAAAGCTTTACGCATGTAATAAAGTTTAAATAAAAGTTTGTTTAGTTTTTATTTGATCTAATTCAAATCTCAGGTTTCGGTGGCTTAGGCGAACATTTCGATTGTTCATTAGCCACCGAAAGCCTTAGCTTTCGGAAGCTTAAAGAAAGGAATTCAGGACCATTTTAGCCATCGAAATCGTTGAAGCGAGGAAAGACCCAACACGTCCTATCACACGCTTCAACCAACAGGTTCGACATTTCTATGATTGCACAAGCCGCTGAAAAGACTGGAGAAAGAACCGTTCACAACCGGAAGTTGATCCCTCTGTGATATAAGCGAATCTTTCCAAATCGTTATATCATTAAGCCATGTGCTTACGTACCCTCCATTTATTTCAGTTATCCGCCATGATTGTTGCAAATCATCAACCGTTCTGTCACACCCCTTGTAATCAGTGCCACGTTCTAAAGCTCACCCCAGTTACCTCATTTCTATCACAGCCGAGCCGATTTTTGCTAAGTCTACACGGTGTAACTCTCCCCCAAAATCTGCTCCTTCGATCATAGGTGTGCGAACAAATTGTGGCAAATGAAGAAAGGAACGTCAACCCTGAGGAAGGATCTTAACGACATCGGTTACCTGGAAGCACACCCGGAGGTATGTCAAATGTTCAAGGATGCAGGGTGTTACAATTTTTGCAAAAAATTACAGAGTTCTCATCAGCAGGTGGCATAGGCCTTTGCCCTCAATTTTGATGGAAAGAAAGCAATCATCGGCCGGGATGAATTCGAGATAGATGAAGCCCTCATAGCTGAAGTGACAGAGCTTCCCACGACTGGAGAGAAATGGTTTAAAACTAATGTTATTAAGAATGTTGAATTCGGGACTTATTTAAAACCAGAACATAGGGGTTTGATATGTAAGAAAGATATTCCTGTATCTTTCCTTGAAGAGAAATGGCAACAGTTATTAAAAGCCATAATGGTTTATATAACTTGTGAAGGGCGATACAACAGGGTGATGATTTACCATTTTAAACTTATAAACCATTTGACTGGTAGAAACCCACTCAATCTGCCCTATTTCCTCCACTGAAGCTTATCCAAGATGGCTCATCAAGTCAAGGCCAAACCTAATCAAGTTGCAGGTAGATTATCCCACCATAGTCTAATCAAAATTTTGGTTTGTGAGCCGTTGCAAAGAAGAGGTAAAGAGTGGAATTACTTCTTATTCTGGAATGATTTCTAGACTGAGTTTCAGCCAGAGGGAAAAAAGACTCCTCATTCCAAGAAGTCTTCCACTCCCAGAAGTGGAAAGAGGAGGAGGAGATCTATCTCTCCAGCCCCAGTCAATCAACCCTCTCCTTCCTCTAAGCTTCGCAAAACTAAGAAGAAATTAAATTTCAACAGTGAAGAAGAAAAGGCCGAAGAATCCCCAATGAAGAAAAACATTCTCAATCTTCCTTACACATACTCAAAGGATGAAGAGCACCAGATTGAAGCAGGGCATGAGGATTCAGTTACCACAGGGCATGAAAATTTTGTTTTTGTGGATATATACACAGCAAGTTATGAGAACCTTCCATCACCTACACCTCAAGAAGAACAAGAACCACAAATTGCAGATGCCTCATCTAGCAAACGAGTGAAGCAGAGTAAATCAAAAGAAATCAAGAAACTTAAGAAGAAGCTAGTCGAGCAAGAAGTGCTAGAAAGGGTAGTAAAAACCAGGTATGAAATTCTCTCAAAAAACTTTGCAGAAAGCAACTCAGCTTTGGAAAGATTAGCCCATGAAAGCATAAAGGAGAAGAAAAAGACGGACAAGATTGTAACAAACTACAACATCTTATGGAGAGTAGCTCAGGGTTTGAACAAAGAGGTCAGGGCTTTGAGGAAAAAAGCTATGTCTTCAAAACACCAGGCTCAGGCACATGCTTCTCTTGAAACCCTTGCAGAGGTGGCAATTCAGTGCAATGAACCAGAGGCAGCCAGTAACCCTACAAATTTTGGGCAAGATGCAAAAGCCTAAAAAGATCTGTCCTAAGGCATTTTGAGCTAAGACAAGGGTATTTTTGAAATTTTGATAATCTCAGGTTTCGGTGGCTTAGGCAAACATATCGATTGTTCATTAGTCACCGAAAGCAAAACTTTCGGTAGCTAATCGGCCTGAATTCTATCTACTCTAGCTACCGAAAGCACTGATAAGGCAGAAAGCTAATGTTTTTTCACAGGTCCAAGTTTTCCTTGTTCAAAAGCCTCATAAATGGTTCCAATCAATGGAAGATAATTAATGACATCCTTATCAAGAGTTCGTTTTGGTTTTGGAGATGCTCTACAAGACAGAAAGGTAAACAACGGTTAGCTATTTTCAAGGATATAAGACTGTTTGACTGTCAACAGGTGTCATGTTCGACTCCTCCTATATCACATGAGATCCAGCAACCTCGGAAGGCTCACTACACCTGCCAAAGAATCTGAAGAAACAAAAAGATCAGTCGAGAATTTGAATTGATCTAGTTTATAAGATTTTTATCTACTTTCTTGGGCCAGTTACTGATTTTCTATTTTTGGCAAAATTCGATCCAGTAATCTAGGATCTGGAAACTGTTTGTAAAAGGCTATAAAGCCAAGAACATTTGATGAACACAGGGTTCGATTTTGAGTTCTATAATCCACTGTTATTGTAAAAAGACACTTTCTTTAATATATTAAGCCTGCAACCTTCTTTCATTTGTTATTGTCAGACTCTCCTTCATCTTTGTATATGCATATGAGTTGAAATCATTCTTTGTCTGTGTTTAATGGTCCCATGGTAACTGTCATCTTACTTTTGACTATTAAGCAAGAATCATAAGCATCCTTGGCTAGTTTGTCAACCCATCATATATATTGCCTATCTATGTTCTGGTTAACTAATTGGTTTTCTTATCCATTTGATTTACAAACCTATCTGATAATAGCTCCTGAAGGCCTTGTATTTCATGAATATAGCTAGATTGTCTTGAAGATACAATCCAGTGATTACGATATTCATCTTGATCCAAACCCACACCCATTATTGAGAAAATAGTTACAAAAAGTTTAAGTTACCAGGCATCTCTGAGATACAACCTAGGAGAGTTTCTTGGAGTGATAACAAAACCCTTGACCACAAAGGCGTCCCCCTGAAGCCAATAAATCTCTAATACCAAATGTAAATCCTAACCTTGTACAATATCTACTGCAAACAAATATTCATAAAAGAACAGAAAAGATACAATGGCAAATACAAACATTACATAGAGATTTTTCCCCTGGAAACCCAAACCGGGAAAACCAACATATTCTATATTCATTCATTGTGTTACATTGTTTACAATACAAAATACATATAGGAGCCAACGACATCCAAAACCCTAACCCAATGACCTTGATTAGTCCAAAACCCTAATTCCTTAACCGGAAATAGAAAAACCATCGGCAAAAACTATGTGTCGAAAAACCACCTAAATACATGACACGTTTCCTGAGGCAGAAAAAAATTTCGGGGCAATTGCGCCCAAACCCCTACACCCCCCGACGGGGGCCTAGCGACCCCCCTCCGCACCCAGCGCATATGCTCAGACACTACTACTCGTGCAAAGAATATAAGACATACCCAACATTTGTTTAGGATTTCCCTCATATTGGCCTCATGATGACTATAATAGTGATTGATTTATTGGATGCTTGGGGCATGTTCTTATCAAGAATTTGGTCAACTACCCTTGGTGGATTTCTCAGTATGGACCTTACTCATGCACATATCCCTATGGGAGACAAGACATTTGAAATATTATACAATCAATATGTCGTGAAGAATCATGTGGTTGACCCGAATGGCCCAAATTATTATGAGTATGATGTGGAACCCCACACTATTGAGTATGATCCTCGGGATTTTCCTTTTGCACAAGAGGTTTGTATTGATACATTACTCCCAACGACAGACAAAAACAAAGAGAAACTTGGAGAATTCTAGGGTAAGGATTCAGGGTCCATCAAAATATTGAAGAAAGATGAAGGTAAGATAAAGAGCGAAAAAAAGTTATCAAGAACATGGTCAAGGTAGGTCCACCCACTCAACCTTACATTAAAGATATGCCTTATGTTGAATTTGATGAAGGAATCCATGCACTCATGTCGGATAAAAGAAAGGGAAAGCCAAAATACGACATGAAGAGTGAAATTTTATGGCTTGGCCCTTACATCGTCAACAAGAGGTTCGTGAAAGGTACTTATTACTTATCTACCATGGACGGGAGGAAGATTCCATTACTAATTTATGGGTCTATCCTCTGACCCTACATCAACAAAACCTGACTTCTTCAGGGCCTCGACCCTAGGTAAGTAGGTAGGTCATTTGCTTTCTTGCATTTGGATTTGCTTGCTCATGGTAGTTTAGTTGCATTTATTTAGATTTGCATGTTCATATTTCATTTACACATTGCTTTATTTGTATTTATGCATAGTTGTTTTGCTACATTTGCTTGAATCATATTACATGTTAGTTAGAAGTTTTTGAAAAAAATGCAAAATTTTATTTTTAATGTATAGTTGGATTTTTAAATTTTTGATCATATGAATAAAGGGGTGAGTGTGCCACCTTCGATATCCAACATGTTTGTCTAAGTGTGTGTAGGCACAAGTATTTATAGGAGATGATGAGGTTCTCATGTACTCTATGGTGAGCACATGTCCCCAAGTAGGAGCCAGATGTGACCGCCCATTTCTAGGGGTAACTAAGGAGACGATGTCTCGAGGCCCATAGGTTGCAGACATGGAGTGTCGAGTGCCAAATGAGCAGACAGAGCCCCTCCTCTTACCACACATTGTGACTGATTGACAACAGCAGTGTCCACCACACTAGCTTGGCCCATAGAGGACAACGGGTCTTGATTCATGAGGTAACAAGTCCGGTCTCATGGTAAGTGTCATTTTAATAATTGAAGCATTTGAACATGTTAAAAAGGGTCCTTTCTTGATTTTGAAAACGTTTTCTTCGAAATTATGTCTTTTACTGCAATTCACCTTGGTGGTTGACATGTTGTCCTAGTAAGTGGGTCACCCTCGGGAAAAGGATTGCTACTAAGGGGTCTCCTTGAAGGGTCATCGTACCATTCCTCTACATACTTATCATTTTCCACACCCCTTCCCTTTTGTCTCCTTATCTTTTGGGTTTTTGGGCATATTGAGCCAAGAAGGGCTTGCACCTCATTTCATGGGAAGAAGGGGCTAAAGGCCCAGAGGGTTGTAGCTGGAAAAAGATAAAATCCATATATTATCCTCTAGATGCTCACCCTAAGGTCCTGAGAGCAATGAAACGTTTCTCCATAAAATTCAAGGACTTTGAAATAAAACACATAATTAGTAAATGTCTTGCTTGTTGAGGGAATGCATTTTGCGGTGTATTTTACTTTCCTTGCACGTGACACTCTGTGTGTTCTTAGCTTCAAGTGGAATTGCGGTGCTCCTTACTTTCCATTGCATTGGGCACTCAATGTTTTGGACCATAATCAATTAATGGCAATAACGGGCTTGGAAAAAGGTTGCATTGCAATCGAGGATGCAACACACCCTCTACAAAGGCACCCATAAATGAGATAATATGAGCCATTGTGTGTCAAGAAACCCCATGCCCAAAAGTCGTTATACCCTCATCCACCTCATAATCTTTTACATGACTTAGAGAGGGTCCTCTTGGGAAACACTCCTTGACGTGGGGATTGACTTACTCTATAGGGAACCATGACAACCCTCCCATACTTAAATTTGGCAAGATGTATAAAGTCTTTCAGCATTTATTTATTTTGAAAAGGGGGATTCAATGCACATGATTAGGTGGTTCTTTTATTAAATATGGCTTACTTTGCATGATACATGTGACTTGTGGACCCTTGGAGGGCGTACTTGTTTGTCTTTGCAAGACCTTTCCAGGTGAAAGCTTTTTCATGGAGGAACAAGGTCACTTGGACCTTCATAGGGGCTTGAATCCCACGGGTTGGATGATTCCCCCCCACTCATTACACACATGGGAAGATGAACGTTTCCTTTGGAGGCACTTGGACAACATGTGATGAAGGTATCGTGGCCCCTAGCACCAAAACGTTGGCCTTGGGAGGCCTAGAACGTCATATCCTAGCCCTTGACATCACCTTTTCGATGGGGTTGTGATGGGATTTGATGATGATGGTGTTGATATGATGTGATTTGATGGAGAAAGATGCATGTCGATCACCCTAGCACATGATGAGGTGACACATGTTCTTTGGAGGCCCAACGATTTGCACCTAGAGGCTCAACATCTCTCTTGGAGGCTTAACGTCGCCCTTTAGGGCATGATGTCACCCCTTAGGGGTTTTGTTTTAATGTTATTTTGTAATTTGTAAAATGTAAAGACAAATTAGAGGGTTGAACCTCTTTCTATTTTTTTGTTGACAAATAAAGTGGACAAATTAGGGTTGGATGACCTTGTATAAATAAAGGTCATTCCACTCTCATTTTATCATCATGGTTTTGAGAAGTACATACTCTCTTGGCTGAAATTTTCGCCCTCCTTGGGCAATTCGCTCTATCTCTCTCTTGGTGTTTTGTGGATGCTTTCACTTGTCTATTTGTGGAAAAGGCTAGGCACTATCTCTTGGATGTTTGTTTCTTGGTAATGTGATGGAATATCCTTGATAAAGAAGGGTTTTTCATGCTCTCCCTTGGAATTGGTAAGGAATTTTTGCATAATTGTGTTGTTTCTTCTTGTTTCAAGGTTAATTTGTCCAAATCCTTGGAGGAGTATAAGGGAATACACCCTCCATCAAGATCTTTCTTAATTGGCACCGAAAGAAGTTGCTACAAGGAGTAAAAGGGCTTACACCCTTGTAGATTTACCTTGCTAGGGTTTGTTTGTTCTAGGGAGTAAAAGGGTTTACATCCCTAGAGAATTAACAAACCCTAGCTCATACACAAGAGACTCCATAACCCAATAGACAAGGCACTAATCTACTTGCATTGGAGATTGAATATTCATGCATTGGTATATGTGATTTCTTGAGATATTGCAATTGTTCAAGTTGGATTTAATTCTACATGTCATAAGTTTTTTTGTGCCCTGGGGGCGTTTTGATTGGCCAAGTAATTTCATTGATGTAATCAACTTAATCCTCAGCCAATAGGGCTGCAACAAACTCATCTTCCTCTCACTTTTTACTTACTTTTCTACCATTAAAATCTACTAGCAAGCTGTCAAACTTAATCTACTAGTCAATAGCTATCTTTTGGGTGGTTTACTTGTTAATTTTAGTGGATAAAATTTGCTGCTGTAGCATTTTTTTGCTACAGCCACAAGGGTGTTACAAATCTCGCCAATAACACTAACTAACAACCCTCTAATTAGTATCAAATTCTTGTTTTAATCATTGGAGATTTATCTAATCATTGCTAGCTTTGTTTCCAATATCTTGCACTTGATTTTGATGGTTAAATTTACAGCTCTTATTATTATTTATTTCTGATATATATTTTTTCATACTGCTGCAATTTGGGACAGCAAGGTTTCTTGTTGAATCCCTTTTGGATTTGAGGCTTCATTTGCTATATATTGTCTTGCTTTGAGTAGGGCTAACACTATTTTACAGGCACATCAACTTGGCAACCAATTACCTTTCTCATGAGACTATTTACTAAGCTTCATATCCACATTCAACCTTGACCTATAGGGGCACCTCTCATATCCTTTGACTTTCCATCTCAATCCCCCTGGGGTAACCTAGGATTCCCCCCTTGTGGTGATTTCATCATCACTAAAGTGAGGGGAGTATTTATCTAAGGTGATAGTGGATAAATACTCTCATAGTTGTCACACCTTTGTGGTCTAGGTTGGGCTTTTCCCAAACTAAAATACGTGCAATAACACAGATTATGCCTAATGTGGTAAGTAATAGAAAAAATTGTAGAAACATGCCACCTCCCCTCATTTGGTCCACACAATGGTTTTCTCCCTTGAGAGGAGGCAATAAAAGATATTGAAGATGAGATCCAACAAAAAATACAAGCCATTCTCTCGCTTCTAGGCATCAACAAGGCATGCATGAAAAGCTATGTTGAAGACCCAACCAGAGAAATAACATTAACTTAAACTTTGTTTCCAAAGTTGGAAAAGTTCGAAAAAAGAATAGATTATAGTATTGCTTCTTTGAAGGCTCCTCTCGAACAACATCACTTTCCACTAAATGATTTTTTTGAGAAAACATTTGAGGCATGTAATGTTATGTTGAGAAATAAAGAAAAGAAAAAGAACAAGGGTCCACAAACCAAGTAGAGAATACTAATAGTTAGTGAGATGAAATGTTTCAACTCCCCTACCCTTTTTGCACAAATAGAATGAGTGCAAAAGAGAAAGGGATTTTTGCTTGACATTGTAAACCGATTTGAAGTTAATTGAGAAGCCAAATTGACCAATTTTTGAAGATTTATTTTAGAATTTTTTAGTCATATGGGGCTTTTCCTCTACTTTCTCGTGCTAGAATGAATGTAAGAATTTTTACTCATGTTGTAGGCTTCTCTTATGAATTAATGATTTAATCTTATTGCCATTTTTCAATGGTTGCTAACTTGTGAATATGAAACTATAATCAATAAATTAAATATAATCTTATATTGTTTTCCTTGCTAATTATTTGGATATTTTTGTTATTAAAAATAACATTAAATTATTTTTTTGTTTTAATGGCAATTGTAGTTGTTGTTTCGTATTTTCTCTTTGTTTTTTGAAATCCTAGCTAGGTTCTTTAAATATCAATATTGCATTCCACATTAGATTAGAAATGCATTAGGACTTAGAATACAATAACCAAACATAAAATCCAACATTACCAGCGAGGCCATAAACTAGAGGAGTTTTCTATCTCAAACAAAGAAGAGGCCCTTATCTTTGGGTTGACTCCCATAGTTGATGACGAACATTTGTCTACGTCAATGCAAATCCACATTGAATATTAGATACAACCCAAAGTAAGTTTCTATATCTAGCTTGAACACACCATAGTCAACGTGTTTGAGAAGGATGTAAGGTTTGTAACAAAGATGTCTAAGATTCTGATGTGGATTTTTTAGCCTCTCCTTCTAGATATAAAATGAGACTCTGTCATCATTTTGGAAGTTACGAGAAACAAAGGGTTATCATGTCTAACTTTGTACTTAACATTACTTATTTTCTCTATGATGTCACAAACTTAACGTTGGATGAATTAATTCTATATGGGAATCCAATAACACTACCAATTTATTTTTAAACTAATGTTAAAATTGAATGGAATGGTCCTACAATAACAAGCATATGGTAGTCTGTGTCAAAGCTAGTTAGAATCCTAGGCAAACCTCAAATGAGTTGTAATAAATAGAACTATGTTGAGTTTTATTTTAGTTGTGTTAAATATACGAAAGTGAATAGTATTAAGTGCATTGACGATAATAATTGTACATGCATAGAAAGTGTACAATCATTCAATTATCTAAGTATATTATATGTATATTGGCAAACATTATAAGCCAACAACAAAGCAATAAATGATGTATATGTTGGGATATGTATCACTGGATTCGAAGTGTTTCAGATTTGATAGTATACATTTTTTTTACAAGAAAAAAATCATAATTTTCATTTAAGTATGAAAAAAACATACGCATTTCAAGTGTCCCGCTGACACACCAAGGAGATACTTTTCTGCCAAGATTCCAAAAAAGCCAAAAGTCTTTGCCACGGTTACATAGTTAGTAAGTTCATAAGAGACCAAGTATCCACTAGATACTATTCCAAAATTACAAAAATGGTAGAAAAAATAGTGTCCATGATTTAAGCTAAACCACCCACTAACTTACCATAGAGTTAACAAAATACAAAAACATATATGTGCTACTACATAGACTCAAAATAAACTACTTTTTTTAAAAGGTGATACATAACAATAGAGACTCCCTCCTTTACTTCTTCAAAAGAGACAATTCAAATGCCTAACTATTGACCTTGCTTAGACAGTCCATCCACCTTTTGATTCAATTCTCGAAAGGCATGAGTAAAAGAGATAAATTCAAAAGTTCCAACAACCTCTAACAAAAGATTACCCACATGTTTGAGATTTACAATATGAGAAAGTCAACTAGTGAGGATTATCCATACACTTCCAAACTCTTTATCCCTTGATCCATTGTGCGCTTTAATAAAAGACAGAGAGCTTGGAATTCTGTAATATTATTTGATCCAGGAACAATTCCAGATTTAAACCTTATAAAATGTGAGTTGGAAAGAAACATCAAACCATTAACACTATTGAAATATACATCATGTTGGCAACCACCATCAATTAAACTTCATGGAACAAACTTATCAATTTGCAACTCACCGAAATTCCTACCAAACTTGGGTACTACTACAGATTTTACATTTGGAACTAAAGCACACACTCTTGAAATAACTTGAAATGATGAAATATATTTCTCTTCAAATAAAATATAGTTTTTAACCAATTGAATTCCCCAACACACAAGACATGGAAGTACCTTGAGCTCTTTTAGCTCCTTCTTGGAAAACCATCTTTTCAAAAATTCATTTACATAAGATCCAACCCATACATTTGCACACCCGTAATTAATTTAGCCTCCCTCCATAGTTGCACTTAGAATGGGAAATTTATTAACATATAATTTATGTTTTCCTTGGCCGCCTTGTAGAAAGTACAAATACTTGGGCCTTATGATCCTCTCTTTTGCATATTCTCCCAAGTTAAAACCTTGTTTCTCAAAGACATACATATAAAAACTTTGGTTTTCTTGGGAGCCTTAAGCTTCCATGCCTTGCTCAACACCACCAAACTAAAACTTATGGACATGGAGGAAACAAATATTTATACCCCAAATGAGTTGTGAACCTCCCTCCATATTTATTGAAAGCCCGTGCTAAAGAATCAAGATCCTCCCTTAATCTAATATGATATATTTTGAACTTGTCAATGAAAACCTTCCACAACTCTGTCTGTATTCGATCAAGCCCCAAATCTTGGGCCTGCAACCAACCTTGAGACCAAATATCTACTATTCCTATATCCTTAATGTGATAAAGAGTGCAATAACCTTTTTACTAAGTAATTGCGAGCACCTATTTTGGCCATTCCACTCGTTCAACTCCTAGAATTGAATCAACCCCTATTAGTACTTGGGACCAATTACCCACCTTCCAACCAAATACCAACCAATCACTAGAAAATCCATTACAAGAGCCTTCCATTGATTAGGTACATTTATTTCTATTCTTTCTTGAATTTTGATCTAATCAATGATGGATCCTAGTTTAATATACTTTTGTTCAATTATTTTCTTCAAGAGAGCATCCCTTTTTATGGCCCTCCACAAGCTCTTTGTTGCTAATGAGGTACCAAACAAATGGATGTTTTTCCAATGCCATCCTCCTTCCTCATTTGGCCTTGCTAGATTCTTCCACTTAACCAAAGGAATTTCCTCTTCCTCTTGACTACTAGACTAGATAAAATTGTAACACACCTTTCAAATTTCTCTATAACCCCTTTAGATATGTGTTCCAAAGAGTTCCAAAATATAGGAATTGCCTCCAGAAAAAAACCTCAATAAAGTTAATCTCCCTCCAATATATTACCATGGATTGCACCAATGCATGTCTTCATTATTGTCATTATCCACCCCTAATCATTTTCTAGTAACCACTGGGCTTTAAAATATACCCAAGATACTTGAAACCAATATTAAATCAATGCACTGAAAAGGAAAAATCTCAAGTGGACTAGTCTCTAACCCCTCTTCCATACCATAAAAACAAATTGAAGACTTGAAAACATTCAACTCCATACTCGTGGATGTGCTAAAATCCCCTAGGATATGTTGCAACTTTCTATCTTCCCTCAAGCTACCATTTGAAAATAGCAAGACATCATCTAGTACAAAGAGAATATGTGTTAATGCCAATGAACTCCCTATTTTCACCCGTGTAAGGGCACTAATCTCTTTTCCCTTTGTAATAGACTTGTTCAAGCCTTCCACTACAAATAAAAATAGTAAAGGGGAAAGTGGGCACCCCTGCTTCAAACCCTTGGTAGGCCTAAAGAATTTTGAGGTTGAACCATTTATGAGAATAGCAAAAGACATATAAGAGATACATCCCATTATCCATTTAACCACTACCAAACTAAATCCCACATGTAACAACATTGAACACAGGTACACCCAACTAGTTTGGTCGTATGCTTTTGACATATCTATCTTTAGAACCATGGATGGGAGTTTTTTCAACTTGATTGAGTGGAGGCCTAACTTGTGTAGAGCTAATTGCCTCGTAAATCTACCTACTTTCCAAAAACTCAAATTACTTGCAAAATCACGTGTGAAGACATAGTTACACAAAGAAATAGGTCTAAAGTCCTCGAATGAACTCAACTTCTCCTTTTTATAAATCATTGCTAAGAAGGTAGATTTAAATTCTCCCAACATTTTACAACTTACTCTAACCTCCTCCACCACCTCGAGGAGATCGTCTTCTAGAATCTCACAATTAAGAAAAAAAAATATTGGCCAGCTATTCAATTCTGGGTTTTTGTCCTTCTTAAAGGAGTCAAGAACCACCTTTAACTCCTCTTTTGAAACTTTTCCAATAAGCGTTTGATTATCATCATCGTAAACAAAGCTACAAAAATAAGAAGTAAGCTTTAGAATCTCCACAATATTTGTTTGAGAAGGTTCCTTTTATAGAATATTAAAATGTCAAACCCTCAATTTTGTTAGTCTAGACAAGCCTCTCACCAATTCCATTCTTTTCTTTTTCATTTCCCAAATTATAGTTGTTTTCTTTCTATAATTGGAAAAATTGTGGTAAAACTTTTTGATCTCATCACCCTTTTTAGTCCAAACAACTCGACTCTTTAACCTCCATTATGCTTCCCTCCATTCTAGGAACTTGATCTTTTTAGCCTCCAACCTCTTAAGACTTTCCTTTTCCTCCTCATTAAACACACCCACTTCATTGTTGAGATATAAATCTACAATTTCCTTCTCTATCAATTTTAAATCCTTATCCATTTGTTCCTTCATATTTTTAGTCTAAGGAATTATTTTCCCTTTTAGTTTCCTAAGTGCATTTGCAAATTAAAAACTAGTTGTTTCCTGTGAACGTGGATCAAATTAGATCCATTCCTTTTTCACCAAGTTAATAAAGTCTTCATCTTCTAAATGCATGCATTGAACTTGAAAAGTCTTCTT